>CAUYON010090316.1:0-15677 GCA_963573935.1 Arctocebus calabarensis
GGGAGGCTGAGGCAAGAGAATCGCTTAAGCCCTAGAGCTGGAGGTTGCTGTGAGCAGTGTGACGCCACGGCACTCTACCCAGGGCGATAAAGTGAGACTCTGTCTCTACAAAAAAAAAAAAGAAAAGAAAGAAAAGAGAGAGAGCAGAAGACAAGGGCATAGAGAGAGAGAGAGAGAGAGAAAAAGAGAGAGAGACAGGGCATCTGATATAGTCTCGGTTAGGGGGAGGTGTCGGGTTACTGATCTGGTGCAAAGAGTAGTAGGGGGCGGGCCATAAGTTTGAGCTTTTCAGTGGGTAATGGGGATATACAAAGTTGTGCAATTATCTAACAACCGACCCAGCAGGCGGCAACCTGAAAGCTCTGATTCCACTAATACAGGGTTCTTGGCATTGGGTAACACAAATGCCCCGCACAGGCGGATTTCCCACGAGTCAATAGAGCTCTAACTCCGGGCCTGCCTGGAACTGATGTGCTGGTTTGAACTGCTCCCTTGAGGTATAATTAGAATGCAGTAAACTATACGTTTAAAGCGTGCTCGATTCTGGCTTATGGATACACCACCACAAATCAAGGGAAGGCAGTTGCATAGGCCCTGGTAGCCCTCCGGGTCACCTGGTCCGCACACCCTGAGGCTCTGGGACCCCGGGTCGCTCCGCCGTCGGGCCCTCAGCTCCGCTAGTTGACTGCAGGTCTGCCCCGAGTGTCAGGCCTTCCTTCGGCTAGCTCAGTAAAATCGTACAGCAGAACCACGGCTTGGAAGTTCTAATCGTGAACCCCTATTTGACTTTTTAAAGTGAAGACTCGGGGCTTGGCGCCTGTGGCTCAGCGGGCTAAGGCGCCAGCCACGTACACCTGAGCTGGCAGGTTCGCCCCGCCAAACAACGACAGCTGCAACCAAAAAATGGCCTGGCGTTGTGGTGGGCGCCTGTAGTCCCAGCTAATTGGGAGGTGGAGGCAGGAGACTAGCTTGAGCCCAGGAGTTGGTGGTTGCTGTGAGCTGTGATGCCACAGCACTCTACCCAGGGTGACAGCTTGAGGCTCTGTCTCTAAATAAATAAATAAATAAAATAAAGTGAAGAGTTGGGCGGGCCAGGTGGCTCACGCCTGTAATCCTAGTACTCTGAGGCCAAGAATGAGACCCCGTCTCTACTAAAAACAAAAATTAGTGGGCCATAGTGGTACATGTCTCCTGTAGTCCCAGTTACCAGGGAGGCTGAGGCAAAAGTTTGAGATTGCTGTGAGCTATGACTCTACAGCTCTCTACCCAGGGCGACAGAGTAAATAAAGACTCGAAAATTATACGCGCTGCGCCTCTCCGCCCTCTGGGTCCTCCAGGACAGTTAAGCCGGGCGCGCAGCGGGCAGGGGAGTGAGGCGCACCCCGCCCAGCACTCGTTTTGCCGCCTCACAACCCATATGAAGTAGGAGTTTCCCCATTTATGAATGAAGAAACCGAGGCACGGCGGGGTTACGACGACAGCCAAGGTCATGCAGCTGGTGATTGAGTGTCACGGTATCCTATCACCAGAAAAGAAAAGGGAAGGCTCCACAAGGGCTGAGTGTTGTTCATGTGTGACTAGTATTTTTTGGAACGTTCTGGCACGCCATCTGTAAGCCCAAGCCTTTGTACTGGTAACACTACAAAGAACACAAAAGCTCGCCCGCACTGTGGAAGGCGAACATGCTCCACCCCCACCCTCGCCGCCAACTCCGGGCGCGGCGACGCTCGGCCAGGCTGGTTGTCCTGGGCCGGAAGTCAGGACGCAGGGTCGGAAGCTGTCAGCGGAACGACTCGGACCTCTGCCTACGGGGGGACGGCGGTTGGGGCCGTTGCGGGCTGTGGCTCTGCACCCCCGGCTCCGGATGGAGGCGTCGTCTGGTCCCGGTTCTGGGCTCTGCTGCAAGCCTGGCGGGCGACTGGACATGAATCACGGCTTCGTGCACCATATCCGACGGAACCAGATCGCCCGGTACCGCCCCAACTTGCGCCGCCGCCGCCACCCCAGGTCTGGCCTGGCCCGGCCAGGCTGTCCCTGACTCCCGCCCGGCTCCCCGCAGGGACAACTACGACAAGAAGGTGAAGCAGGCGGCCAAGGAGAAGGTGAGGAGACGACACACGCCCGCGCCGACGCGGCCCCGGAAGCCAGACCTGCAAGTGTACCTGCCGCGACATCGAGGTGAGGCCGCCCGCCCCGCCTGTATCAAGCCTGCGAGCTCATCTTGCAACGCACTCCCCTTCTCTGTAGGGAAAACACTTATTTTTCCCGAGGCTCAGCTTACTTCGTCTGTTCCCGGGACCTCCTCTTCAGCGCTCCCTAATCTCGACTCAGTTTCTCCCCAAGAACTTAAGGGCTCATGGCCCCCAGTTAATTATCCCTTGTTACATAGGGTACCTGGGAGCTGGCAAGAAGTTGTTTTTTGGTTTGCCCCAAAGTATTACATTATAGTGTGCTGCTCCACTACTGAGTAAAGAAAAAAGTGGCAGTTATAAGCAATCAGGACATAATTATGGAATGAATCTAGTAAATAGCCTTTTCCAAAGTTTCCCTGAGGTTTAACGATCATAGTGATTAATGAGTGACACTAGCTTTCCGAAGCGGTAAACTGTAGATTGACTTATTGAGTCTGTTTAGAACCTCCTAAGATTAGAACTTTAATTTTCATTTCACAGTCAGCAAGTAGGCACTGAGAGGTCAAATAATATGCCTAACATCTCATTGCTAGTAAATGGCAGAGCCTACATTTGAACCTAGGTAGAGCTCTATGTATCGTTCCACTGCCTTCCTATCCTACTTGCTAGACAACCATTCATTATGTACCTATTTTGTGACTGGACTGTGTTAGCCCCAGAGCAGGGATACAAAGGTAAATAAAACTTCTAATTGGGCTCAGGCACCAGTCACTACAGCGAGGATGGTGGGTTCAAGCCTTGCCGGCGCCAGCTAAACGACAATGACAATTGCAACAAAAAATAGCCAGGCCTAGTAGTGGGCACCTGTAGTCCCAGCTACTTGAGAGGCTGAGGCAAGAGAATTGCTTAAGCCCAAGAGTTTGAGGTTGCTGTGAATTGTGATGCCATGGCACTCTACCAAGGGTAACATAGTGAGACTCTGTCTCAAAAAAAACCCCAAAAACTTCTAATTGGCAGCACACCAAACACACACATTGGATCCATAAGAAGATTGGGATTTTCTTTACAATATGTTTCCTGCATCATCTATATAGGCCAGGGCTTCACCAGTGTCCCCCTCTTCCCTCTCACTGTGGTTCATCCTTCCAGATGCCTCTACCCACCCAGGCAACCCAGACTATGAAGAGTCCGGTGAAAGCAGCAGTAGTGGTGGCTCTGAGCTGGAGCCTTCTAGCCATCAGCTCTTCTGCTTAGAATATGAGGCGGACAGTGGAGAGGTCACATCAGTTATCGTGTATCAGGTATGCCTCATGGAAACAGCTAAAGTCTGAAGGTCTTTAGCCATGGGAGAAATCACTACCATACTCTGAGCCGGTTTTCCCCAGGGCCAATGGGAAGTGTCTGCTCCACATAGGAGCACAGGACTTCTACCAATGCTTTCAAGCACTCCCATCATACAGTGATTCTCAGTGGCAGAGCTGGGAGGGCTCTTGGCCCCCAATTGAGAATCACTATTGGTGGGGCCTCCTGGGAAATGACAGTTGTTGGCAAGAAATCTTGAGCCAAACAGAGTTTATGAGAGTATTGTAGGAACAGGGCAGGTCACCTTTCTGGAAGAGACCAGGCCCTGAGCTTCCTGACTCTTCCTCCATGTAGGACGATGACCCAGGAAGGGTGAGTGAAGAGGTGTCAGCACACACGCCTCTGGATCCACCCATGCAAGAGGCCCTCAAGTTGCGTATCCAAGAGGAGATTGCAAAGCGCCAGAGCCGACACTGACCTGATTGAAGGCATTCTCTCCTGGCTGGAATTTGCTGCTCTTGGAAGAATTCTACCCGGAGCTCAGCCTTAGTCTGGGGGTGTCAGAACCAGTTTGAGATTTTGAGATCTAGTGCTGCATCAATAAGAGTGTTACAGGATGTTGGCCCATTTGCCTAGCCTAAAATTCTGGAACTTTCTGAGAATTTTGGCTAACTTGGTGATCCGGAAGCAGAGACTCCAGGAAGAGCCAGGGTTTGTGAAACTTCATGTCAACATGGTGCTTTCTCACTAAGATCATATGCCTGGCCACTGCTGTTTCACCCAGCTCCATGAGCCATGTTTGTTATTTTTGGTTCTTTTTTTCTGTGCTTCTACTCTTCTATTCATATTTTCCTTGTATTTTTTTTTTTTTTTTTTGGAGACAGAGCCTCAAGCTGTCACCCTGGGTAGAGTGCTGTGGCATCACAGCTCACAGCAACCTCCAACTCCTGGGCTCAAGCGAGTGTCCTGCCTCCGCCTCCCAAGTAGTGACTTTTTTTTTTTTAAGCTCTTTTTTTCTTTTCCCTCATCTTTTTGTCTCAGGTAGAATCTATCAGGTCTCCACCTCTGCCCCCTCAACATGACTGTACCTCCAGCTGCTCAGGACTTTGGAGGTGGGGGATTCTGGGGATTTTCCTTTCTAACAAGCTTTCCAAGTAATTCTGATACCAATAAAATGGGAGACCTCTGTTTTTAAAACCTACTTGCAAGCATGTTTCCCTCCCCTTCCTTGGCTTTTTCAAGTTTTTTTTCAAGTTTCTCACATGCTCCACTGCTTTGAGCTGTCCAGATAGAATTAGGCAGAAGATGTCAAAGCTAAACTATAAGGATTTTTTTTAAGAGACAACGGTCTCACTATGTTGCTGCCTGAGGTGGGCTTAAGCAATTCTCCTTCAGACTTCAAGTAGCTATGATTTAACCTGCAAGAACTTCTTGTGACAAACCTACCTTGGCTTCAGGCTACAAAATTCCACCTTTGGACCTCATCTCTGGCTGTAAAGAGACTGTTCTTTGCTCAGACTAAAGGGGAATTACCAAAACAAGCTTAGAACTGATTCCAATTGCGATTTAACAGTTGAACATCCATCCAAAGAGAAATTCAACATTAGGAATAATTGCCTGATTGGGGCACTAGTTGCAAAAAAACAAAAGTCCTGAACATACCCCAGAGGGAGTAGAATGGGCCCTTTCATTCTTCCCCCTCTCCTGCACCATGCTTTCTTTCCTTTCTCTAGATAGTCCTAACTCAGACCCTCAGAGTACAGATCCGTAGGAATACCATTGCCCTCACTCTGAGTATTTTTTCTAATGCAGAGTGAAGCTAAGGTCTGGAGACCACAAGACGTCAGTGCACTAAAGTTCTGAGGCACTTCAGTTTTCCAGCAAATCACTGACCCTCAGTGACCTGAAATGTGAGGTTTAAGTAAGCCTATGAGCATCGAGACCTCCTGAAACTAAAGACCTTGCCTTAAAGGTTTTTCCACATAAGGCTCTGAGGACACCTGAGGACAGTGTTGATTGGTGCCCTGCACCCCTGAAAATCTACCCCCTTAGAAATAGAGCAAGGCAGCTACTTCAATTGTGCCATTAAAACAAGCCACTGCCCTGGGTGCCAGGACAATGTGGGACACTGAGTGAGGTGGATTACGTTAGAAGGGCCTACTTGTGAGGGCTTCCAGGAACCCATAGAGCTGGCCCAAGGTTAAGTGCCTTAAGCTTGCCAGTCCTGGCCTCAGTTCTTTCAAAGGAAAGCATCTTCCCTGTCTACTTAGAAGTGCCTTAGACTTACAGTGTAACTATCCTCTAAAGCCTCAAGGGTCAAAGACGCTGTGCCAGACTTCACTGCTCTCACCTCCTGCTGCCTTCTGTAAGGTCAGTCTTTTTAGTTTTCCAGCTCTTCAGCTAATTTTGTAACTTAGATCACAAGATTTCACTGAAACTCTGTCTTAGTCTAGAAATACTTTTTGGGTCTGCTCACAGCTGGATCACCCGTCTCCTGGTTTTACTATACAACTGAGAAGAACAGAAGAGGAGTTTGGGGGAGTGGCACCTGAGTTTTAGCCTCCATTCCTGTTCCTGGGAAGAGGTTAAAGAAAGGTAGCATTTAGTATGTACCTTTTTTGTCTTATTTTGTGTGTGTTTTTTAATCCTCACAAAGACTCTCTCAGGTAGAAGACTGACAAAAACTCCTTGCTTTTAAACTTCTTTTTGCCTTGAAGAGCTTTACTTATCTACTGCATATAAAATATTTCTGCTGGGCTTGGTGGCTTACAGCTCACACCTATAATGCCAGCACTTTGGGAAGCCACAGCGGAAGGATTACTTGAGCCCAGGAGTTTGAGATGAGCTTGGACAACATAGCATTTCCTTGTCTCTTACAAAAGAAATTAGCTTGGCACATTAGTGTGTGCCTATAGTCCCAGCTACTTGGGAGGCTAAGGCAGGAGGATTGCTTGAACCCAGCAATTTCGGGCTTCAGTGAGCTATGAGTAGGCCACTGTGCTCCAGCTTAGGTGACAGAGCTAGACCCTCATCTCAACAAATACATTTTTTTCCCTACTCAAGGAAACATTCTAATTCTTAGCCAATCTATGCAATATGACTATATAAAGTACTAAACTAAGTCTTGTACTTCCATTAGGAGGTGGTCTTTCAAAGATGACCTACTGGAAATGATGCTGGCATTTCTCCAGGTAATCCTGAAGTGCTTCTGTGGGGATGGCTCTCAGCCAATTAACAGTCTTGTACCTCAGCCTCATTGCTTATTACCCATTCCTTGGCTGGAGTCCGAGATGGTACTATCTAGTTTATTCATCAGACCTGCGTCTAGGAATCTTTCACCTCTTTCAAAAATTAGAATTTTGCCATCAAGGAGCATGTACCATAGATGTCCCAAAGAGGACTGTCTTGTGCTGTTTTTTTGTGCAGTAGCAATAATGTTGGGATAAGAGGAACTTTCTAGCAGGCTGCTTCAGAATCAACATGCATTTGACAGATGACTTTCTGCGCAATCTTTTTAAAAGTCTGATCTCTCCTGTCCATTCACTGTGGAGTGATTTTCACTCACTGAGGTTAAAACTGTATTTTAGGGTGTTTGTGGTCCCTTAGCCACTGTAGGTGATGTTACTGACAGAAAAAAGCTGGTTTCCAGGGGCTTTGGGCTGTGTAAGAGTAAATACTAAGGGGTGGTACCTTTGACTCAGAAAGTAGGGCGCTGGCCCGATATTTCGAAGGTGGAGCGTTTGAACCCTACCTGGCCAAACTGCAACAAAAAAATAGCCGGGCGTTGTGGCGGGCGCCTGTAGTCCCAGCTACTCGGGAAGCGGAGGCAAGAGAGTCACCTAAGCCCAGGAGTTGGAGGTTGCTGTGAGCTGTGACGTTACAGCATTCTATAGAGGACGACAAAGTTGAGACTCCTGTCTCTAAAAAAAAGAGTAAACACTAAAGCCTGAGCTGTAGCCAGTTGGCAAGCATGGAAGTCTTTGAAGAATGTAATGGAAGAAAGTAAAAGAATGTAAAACTTTTTGTACCAAATGAGAGTAGGAACCACTGGAGCCAGGCCAGCTAGTGGGCCCAATATAAGAGCCTCTCTAGAGGGGACATTCCATCTTCCCTGTCCACTATGGGGGCGTTACCAACTAGAGATTACCCCATGCGGATGTGAGAAAGCCCTTTGGGATGGTGAGTATCCAACCTGCTGTGCATTTGACAAGATCTGCTAATGGCAGGGTTGAGTATCCTTAGCAGGCTCACAAATTCCTTTGTGTCCAGAAAGAGGAATGAGGATAGATTACCTTTTTACCTCTTAGCCTTTTGGAAAAATCTCCAGAGAATGTTGATAATTACTTAAAACGTTTTAAGTTTCTCTTTGAATTTTTGTCCTGTCCCTGAAGAATCAGACTCCCAAGAAGCCAGAGGCACCCACTCCAAATTTCCCCGGGAGTTGGAGTGATACTAGAAATGAACTGTCTGAGTAAATGGCTTCTCTGCCTTCTCAGGACCAACAGAATGAGGGACTGATTGTACCAGATATGTCGTGGTATTGAATGTATAAAAACGCGTATGTTCTGTTCATTTCCAATGTTTCTGCTGTGTAGATGAATAAAATGAAGTATGCAATTATTTGAAAATCATAGGTGGAAGGTACTTTTCAAATACATTATTTCTTTTTTAACAAATAAACTTACTATTTTTACAGCACTGTTTTTTGCCAAGAGTTGTGAAATCACTTGTGTACATGGGGAAGTGGAGGTTAAATGCCTGCCCTAAAGTCATTCCACCACAGAATCAGCACTTGAAATCTCATCTCTTGCTTTGCTTGCCTATTTTAAGAGCTGTCCTGGTTGGAGCATAACTAAGACTCACGTAGCATTAGAGTTGGAAGGGATTTTTTAAAGACATCTTGTCCCTACTTACCTTATACACAATTCTTGTCTGCCCATGAAGAGCCCTTCTGTCATAGGTAGGTCTAATTGCTAGGGTAATTCTGTTTTAGCTATTATTAAGATTGTCATACTAAGCCAAAAGCTGCCTCATGGCACAGCTCTGGAGCACATATATCTTGCCCCTTGTCTTGTTCAAACGACCAGTTTAGAACATGAGTAGTCCCCCTCATCCTTTCACAGTGATTGGATAGGGACTCAAACCCAGCTCAGGAAGAGAAAGTGTTGATTATGAATCACAAGGCTTCCAGTGAGGGACTAGGCAGACGAAAACTAGGCACCTGCTCCAATGGGAATACAGCTGAGCAGGAAGATGGTGCCTCTGTGTGAATTAGAGACATGCCTTTGCCCTGGGGCACAGAACATGGCCAGCAGGTAGACTGGATTTTATCTCTTACTGGTCCATTCAACTGGTTACCCTTGTACAGTGGTCACTGCATTGTCATGTTTATTGGCCCAGTTTAAACACTTGATGTGATTTAGAAAACTCTTCTCCTAACAGGTTTCCTGCTTCCATTTCTATCTTTTACTCAGTCTAAAAAGATTTCTCCCTTTTCAAGCCATTGAGCAGTTTATTCTGCTCTACAGGTCCATTTCTGCACAGTACAAGTCCATTTCTGCACATAACCTTTGCCTCTCCAATGTTGCCCAACTTCGGCTTCTGGCAGCCTGGGCCCATGCATCATTCAGGTAATGATCTGCCCAAGTGTCCTCTCACAAGGGTTGCAAAGTTGCAGGGACTGCCTTTTAAAGTATCACGAATACTTTTGGCGTGTGAAGGAAGTATTGCCACTCTAAATAATGAAAAAACGTTCAGGAGTGCACTCAGCCTGTTGTAGGGAATCTAGTGGGTAACTTTTTCTCACATTATGTTTCTTTTTCCCAGAAGAGTCTTCACCTTCCTTTCTTAGCTTACCAACACCTGGCAAATTAATCCTTACCTACCCTACGCTGACACCGCTTATGTCTATTTAGTCTCTGTCGCTGTATTTCAAGTGTTGATCAGTGAGGAAATACGTCTTGGACACAGTGACTTCTGGCAAGTACACTGTGTACTTGTTACCCGAAAATAAAAAGTATCTGATGAAAGGAGCCCTCCTCCGGAGTGTGCTGAGCTGCGGGAAGCATAAGTCAAATCCAAAACGCTTGGATTTCTTAAGGAGCAGCCAAGGCTTTGTGCCTGCTTCTCTGCAGACCCACCTCACACCTTGATCAGAGAGAGGCAGGCATGAGGCGCCCGGCTGAGAAAGCCTCCCCGAAGTCTCACTGCTGGATGGTCGAGGCTGCAAAATGTGCGCGGCGGCGAAGGGAAGCTTCCTCCAGCCGTGTGCACGATGACAATCCAGGTAGAGCTGGAAAACTGGCCTGACACCGGAGGTCCCTGCCTCCCAGCGCTTTCCCCGCAGGAACCGGGTAGACAGAACCGCTTGGCATCTGGGTGTCAGAGCGGTCCCCAGGCCACAGCCCTCGGCGCCTAGGTCCTCTGAGGTTGGGACACCGCCCACTTTTCCCCGTGACGCGGGCGCTGGGGGCTCGGGAATTGTAGTCTCCGGTCCGGGGCGGGCGCCGTGGCTGGGGCTGCGCGGACTTCACGTCCCGGCGGGCAGAGCGGCGCGGCCGGGGGCCGCCAGGGGCGGGGCCGCTCGGCCCTTTAAACCTTTCGGGGCTGCTCCGAGGGCCGCAGCCGGAGACGGCGCCACGAGGGTGCTGGGGCAGACGTGGTGGCGGCGGGTTGCTACTGGGAGGTGAGTATCCGGCTCCTGCCTTTCCCCGAGACCTCCAGGGGTCTCCTGGGGAAGATCGTGTACGGGAGGGTTCGCCGCCGAGCACTCCTGCACTAGTAGGGGGTCCCTGCGCCCACGCCAGCGGGGGCCGAGCCGAGCTTCCTGCCTGAACCCGCCCCTTGCCCTGGGCGCCGGTGGTCAGGTGGCTGTCTGCGCGCCGCGGCTGCCGCTCCACCGGGCCCGCAGACCCTTCCAGCCACTCTTTGGCGTGGCCCCCTAATTACCCAGTCTTTCCAGCCGTGGTCCCTCGGGCGACGAAGGGTGACTCCTTCTCCAGCCCGCTTGAGTCTCAGCACGCCAGTGGCATTTGGCTTGGCCGCAGAGGCTCCCAGTGGATGCCAGAGGGTGTCCACGTTCTAGCGGGGAGTCAGCCCAAAGTTTGGACGCTCAAAGACCCAACGGGATCTCTGGGTGAGGTGTTGATCACCTCCCCCTTCCTTGGCCAGTCACCTGACCCTAGACTTTGATCTGTCTCTCTCCACAAGACCAGGGCAGCTGATGGTTGTGGCCGAAATACCTCAAGGTAGCTGGGCTGCCCCCTCTTCCCCACCTACCTCTTGTCCTTCCCCCCCACACCACCACCACCCTGGCTCCCCTCCCTCATGACCGCCTGGATCCTCCTTCCTGTCAGCCTGTCAGCATTCTCCATCACTGGCCTATGGACTGTGTGAGTAAGGGATGGGGAGCAACAGGAGCTTGATGGCACACTGAAGTCCCATGCCCTGTTGTGGGCTTCAGGGTGGTACCTAGGGCCACTCTGGATACACAGCCCCTTGGGACCAGCTAGCAGTACTGCTGTCCAGCAGGGTGGTCCTGACAGATAACGCTTCTAGCTAGGGCAACTTACTAGAGGGCCTTTAGTAGTGGGCTGTGCTGCAGGTTCTGGTATAGCATCAAGCCTTAGGGGTACCCTCACTGGAGTCCCCAGCAAGGACAATTAGGCTGAATGGGGCCAGAAATCAAAGTAGAATAGTAAGTGGGGGGGGGGGGTGGCTGGGGCAGGAGGGCTGGGGGCAGGGTGACAGTTCTGCTCCCACAGGTATGCCATGGCCGTGATGAACCATCATGTGTGCCCCGTGGAGAACTGGTATGGAGCACTCTACAGACAGCCTCACTCTAAAGAGCCCTTCATCTCTGTCCCCTCTTGGGCCCACAGCTAACAAGAGCCAGATGGAGACCCTGGGCTTTGTTGCTCTTTTCCAGTATTGTTCTCCAGGCATGGCTTCATGCCTACTTTTCCAACATCCCCTTGCCCATTGGCCTTCTGTTTCAGGTGGATGCTAGGGAGTGGGTTCTTCTGCCTCTGCTGGGGAGGTCTGGGAGAGGGTCCTATTCAAAGGCTGAGGCTACAGGCCAAGGCAGCCACTTCCCCCCGTCCACTCCCTGTCCTGCCTGCCAGGTCCTACAACGAGTCCTGCTCTCCTGACCCTGCAGAGCAAGGGGGCCCCAAGGCCTGCTGCACCCTGGATGATGTTCCCCTCATCAGGTAAAGCCTGGACATTGGGCAGATGAGGGAGACCCAGGGCCCTTCCAGACCCCCAGAACAGCCCCTCAAGCAAAAACTTCCCTTGGATCTCTGTAATTGTAACTGTCCTCTAAGCCAGTTACTATCCCCTAGGCTCTGCTGAGTACTCCATATGCATAGTCTCTTTCAGTCAGTCCTCCCAGCTGGAAAGCCGCTATTCATTGTCTTCACAATTTTATGGGGAAACTGAGTCTGGAGCTTGTTTATTCTTCCAGGCCACACAGCTAATAAATGTAGGCATCTGGGTTTAAGCTCGAGCCCTCTGATTGCCCAACACTAGTTCTGGCTTAAGGACAGCCAGAGCAGTTGCAGGCCTTGACAGTCTCAGGGCTGGCTGAGCACCCCTGGGCACTCCTTTCTCTTATAAGAGCTCTGCTTTGGGGGCTCAGCTTGGAGCCAGTGTGAATGAGGGGCACAGGCTGCAAGCATAGATCCAGCAGCTTGCCTGCTAAGGAGCAGGCACACATACGGCAAGGGAGAGCCAGTGAGCTGGACTGGGGGGCCTTCTGGTGCTCTTCCCCCTCACCCCGTCCTTGCCCCTTCCTCAGCAAGTGCGGCACATATCCCCCAGAGAGCTGCCTCTTCAGCCTCATTGGCAACGTGGGTGCCTTCATGGGTGAGTTGTACTCTGAGCTCTTGACTTGCTAGCCCAGCCCTGCTTCCCACAAGGACTCAGAAATCCCTAGCTTCTCAGAATCCTCCCCACCAAGGGCTAAGGCTAGAGGGGCAACTTCTCTCCCATTCCTTTTTTTTTGAGACAGAGTCTCACCATGTCACCCTGGGTAGAGTGCCTTGGCATCACAGCTTACAGCAACCTGTAGCTCTTGGGCTTAAGCGATTCTCTTGCCTCAGCCTCCCAAGTAGCTGGGACTACAGGCACCTGCCTGGCTATTTTTTTTGTTGTTGTTGTTGCAGTCTGGCCGGGGCTGGGTTCAATCCCACCACCCTCGTTATGTGGGGCTGGTGCCCTACTCACTGAGCCACAGGCACCGCCCTTCTCTCCCATTCCTTGAAGGCCAGAAGCTAACTGCCACACAGCTGCCCTGCTGGCCAGAGCCTGAGGAAACCCAGTTCACCATTTGCCTGCCCCTTCCTTCCCACCCTCAGAAGGGGCAAGAGCATCCTGACTGGCTCACTAGGTGGGGCCAAGGTGGGAGGGAGGTGCTGCAGGTGCTGGCCCCAGCAGTGCTGTCCTTCCACAGTGGCCCTGATCTGCCTCCTGCGCTATGGGCAGCTCCTGGAGCAGAGTCGACACTCCTGGCTTAACACAACAGCACTCATCACAGGCTGCACCAATGCTGCGGGCCTTGTGGTAGTCGGCAACTTTCAGGTGACCCCCCCCCCCCCCCAGCGTTGAACTTTTCACCTAACAAGGACTGGAGAGACTAAGAGGGAAAGGAGGAAGAAGATGGGAGGAGAGGGAAGGAAAGAAGGGATGTGACCTGGAGGGGTGGGGCCGCTTCACGGATCAGCCCCTCTCTGGGCCCAGGTGGATCATGCCAAGTCTCTGCACTACGTTGGAGCTGGTGTGGCCTTCCCTGCGGGGCTGCTGTTTGTCTGCCTGCACTGTGCTCTCTCCTACCACGGGGCCACTGCACCCCTAGACCTGGCTATGGCCTACCTGCGAAGTGTGCTGGCTATCATCGCTTTCATCACCCTAGTCCTCAGTATCCTTCCAGGACTGGGCAGCTAGTTCAACCTCTAGCTCAGCCCTCTGTCACCCAAGCAGGGGGTGGGAGGCCTATATTTCAGCTAACATTGCCATGTGCTCTGCCCCTCGGGGGAGGTGAGGCCTGGTCTTTGGCCCCACCTTAGTTATAGTCTGGGACTATGGATGGGGTGTTGCCAGGTTTCCACACATCCTACTGTACATTTCCTTAGCCCCAATTCAGGCAGTGTCTTCTTTTTCCATGAGAGTTCTCAGCTGCAGCATGGGGCAGCCTTGTGTGAGTGGGTGTTTGTCATCGATATCCTCATTTTCTATGGTACCTTCAGCTACGAGTTTGGGGCAATCTCCTCAGACACTCTGGTGGCTGCACTGCAGCCTACTCCTGGCCGAGCCTGCAAATCCTCTGGGAGCAGCAGCACTTCCACCCACCTCAACTGTGCCCCCGAGAGCATCGCCATGATCTGAGGTCTGGGGAGGGTGGCTGGCCTGGCCTCCGCAGCACCCACTCCACTCCATACCATATCATCGTTGCATTTATTTTGTACCAAAAACAATTTGAGAAAGTGTTCTGTTGGGATCTAGGCTTCCTTACTCCCAGAGAAGCGGCCATCCCACATCCACCTGTGCCATAGAGGAGCAGTACCTACCAGCTGCCACAGCTGCACTACCTGCTCCCCCACCCCACAGTGTTGTTTTGTGTTTAAAGGTCACCTGTCCTCACTCACCCAGCCAGCCCTTCAGGTGCCTTCTACTCCCAGTGCAAGAGCCAAACCACTGGGGTTTCCTGCTGCAGGAATTGGGGGCTGGGTACAGCAGAGGGGATAGAAGTTTGGGGGGGGAGTGAGAATGCCTTAGTCTGTATGGTAAGGTCCACTTCTGGGCCCACTGAGCTGCACTGGGATTCTTCACTCTGCCCCTCACTTTATGGCAAATAACACAGCAGAACCACATGGGTATTTTAGTACTTTTTTTTATATCTATTAAAAGAATTCTAATTTGCATGTCTGTAGTCTTTTTTGTAGTTAGGGAGGACCTGATCCAGGGCTGCCTTTCCTAAGCAAAGGTTGGTAGGAAGCCCCTTACCCCTACCAGTCTCCCAATTGTTTTCTCTTTAAGAGCAGGGCTGCCAGAAACAAAAGATGCCCAATGCTATCCAAATACCCCTTGAGGGCTTAAATCCTTTCTGGGCCTCTAGAGAACTGACAATCTTATACTTCTTCCTTGACTCAAAGAGTCCAGTTTGAACTCTCCCACCTTAATGTTAGGTGGGAGAAGAGAAGGACACAGAGAACAATGGTGTAAAAGAAAAACCCTGGGATATCAAGGTTTACTAAAGGTACCACACTTAACCAGGAATTTCAGAGGGAGGAGAATGCAGGCTAGTTTATCAGCTTTAAGTAGCTACTGATTGGCAGACCCTGACACATTTTGCCTTCCAACCATGAACATATAAATCCAAGCCCTGGCTGGCCCAGTGATCTGGCTCTTTACCTGGGCTCCATGCTCTAAGTCCAAATGGGCCAGCAAGAAGGGAAACACAACCTGATGCTTTCTCTGATTTAGGACCACCTTCCCCAATCACAGTAGGGACCTGGTGGAGGATGCACAGACACTGCCTGGGCCTGTGAGCAATGAAGCCACAGGATGAGTAGAAAAACCTTTAATGAGGACTCAAGATGCAGGAGGAAGACCTAGAGGGCCAGTGCTCAGCCCCAGCCTCCTCATGTGTACATGGCTGCACGGAGGTTCTCCAGTCGTTGCTGCTGCTGCTGCTTTCGAGCCTGGAGGAAAGAGGACACACTGGGGAGGGGCCAAACCTGAAGGCCTTGGTGGGGGCAGCTGTAATGGGGCTGGCCCTTGTTGTTCTCAAGCCTCTGAGAAGCTGCTGCCCCTCACCAAAGTCACTAAGAAGGCAGCTAGAACCAGGATTCTCAGGCCAACCCAAACCTGCTGAGGTGGGAAATGATAGCAGGGACAAAGCCAAAGGAGCCCATTAGGACCTCCTCCACTTAACCACCAGCCCCTACCTTCTCTCGTCTGTGCTCCTCGTAAGTGTCATCATCAGTAGGCAGTTCATGGCGGCACAGGGGGCAAGAATTTGTCTGAGAAAAGGAGACGAGTGTTCCAACCCAGGTCTGGTACTCATAAGCTAATAACCCTCTCCCACTCCCAATTTCCACCCTTCTTTTTTTTTTTTTTGAGACAGAGCCTCCAAGCTGCCACCCTGGGTAGAGTGCTATGGCATCACAGCTCACAGCAACCTCCAATTCCTGGGCTCAAGCGAGTCTCCTGCCTCTGCCTCCCAAGTCGCTGGGATTACAAGCG
>CAUYON010090318.1:0-46512 GCA_963573935.1 Arctocebus calabarensis
TTCAGCTCTCCACAGCATCAAGTGCAACCTTCTCATTTGGGCCACGTCTTTATGCCACCTAGTCCTTCAACTATTCCACCCCATCCATATCAACAAGGACCTACTAGCTATCAGAAACAGGGAGGCCACTCAGTAGCCTATGTCCCATACACAACATCAAGCTTACCCAAAGATTCTATGAAGAAGATAGAAATTACAATCAAACCTTCTCAAAGACCTGGGACAGCAATTACTAGGATTCCTTCACCCATCAGTAATCAGCCATCTCCACAGAATCAGCACTCACTGTATACAGCCACCACACCACCTTCAAGTTCTCCTTCAAGAGGGATATCTACTCAACCAAAACCTCCATTTAGTGTTAATCCTGTGTATATTACATATACACAGCCAACTGGACCTTCACTATCTCCTTGGGTGATACCAAACCCAGCTACGGTTTTTAAAATTACTGTAGGCCGAGCTACAACTGAAAATCTTTTAAATTTAGTGGACCAAGAAGAGCGCTCTGCTGTACCAGAACCTATTCAGCCCATTTCAGTGATACCAGGCTCTGGGAGAGAAAAGGGAAGCCACAAATATCAGAGGAGTTCTAGTTCTGGATCAGATGACTACGCCTATACGCAAGCCTTGTTACATCAGCGAGCAAGGATGGAGAGGTTAGCAAAGCAATTGAAACTTGAGAAAGAGGAGCTAGAGCACTTGAAGGCTGAAGTTAACGGTATGGAGCATGACCTGATGCAGAGACAGCTCAGAAGAGTCAGCTGCACCACTGCGATCCCCACGCCTGAGGAAATGACAAGATTGAGAAGCATGAACAGACAACTCCAGATTAATGTTGACTGTACACTGAGAGAAGTTGACCTTCTTCAATCTAGAGGAAACTTTGATCCAAAAGCCATGAATAATTTTTATGACCACATAGAACCTGGTCCGGTTGTACCACCCAAGCCATCTAAAAAAGATTCCTCAGACCCCTGCACAATTGAGAGAAAAGCCCGAAGAATTAGTGTGACTTCCAAAGTATAGACAGACGTCCATGATATCCAGACAGCAGCTGTGGATGAGCATCTACCTTGCTCCAAACAGAATCCTTGGACACAGCCTCGAAATGAAGACTATGAGGGGGCTCCATGGAATTGTGACAGCTGTACCTTTCTCAACCACCTGGCATTAAATCGCTGCGAGCAGTGTGAGATGCCATGGTACACTTGAATTCGGAACAGTCCGTACTAGGCCAAGAGCGAAATGTTAAGCACCACCTGAAGAAAAGGAACCCCTGGGAATCTGTTCATCTGCCCAGCCTTTCATTTCTGATTGCACAGTGGGGAGGAGTAATGACACTGCGGCCTCTGTGCTCAGGAGAGGGAAAATGGGGAGGTTTCTTTTCCTTTCTTAACTTCTGTTGCAGAATGAGAGATAGAAGGGGATACTTGAAACTAGGAAAGGATTCTCTCCTGAAAGAATGTACACAGAGCAGTTAAGAGCTCTTCTGCGGAATCCCAATTGTTAAAGTTACTGCTGAGTAGCCCTCATTTTATAAACTAGAACTTTCAATCACCGTAATGTTACAGTTTATGCAGACAAACTGAATCCCAGAGCAGACTTACTTAGTTGCAGCTCTCTGGAAACCAAGTCTCCCTAATGCTTCTTCCCATTGCTTCCTTCTAAAGAGAAGGACAGGAAAAACACCCAGAATGATTTTTTGGAGTGGGGGGGGGGTGCAAAATAAAGGTGTTTGTAATTGCTGCTTTTTTTCAGGGATAATTTCCAACATACATACATAAACAATATGTTTAAAAAAAAAAAGTTTCCAGACTGAAAAGCCATACAGCATGTTATAATACAGCATGAAAGTTTCTAGACTGAAAAGCCATACAGCATGTTATAGTACTGCATATTGTAGGCAGTTGTAGCATAATGTTAAATATTTGCATTTTATATCAAAACACATAAAAGGTACAGTAAAACTATATTATTAAAATCTTAGGGTCACTGATGCTTATGCAGTTGTTACTGACAGAAACCTTGTACAGCACATGGATGGATGGATGGATGGATGGATGGATGGATGGATGGATGGATGGATTTAGTAGGGAAAGTGACTCACAGAATTTGGAGGCTGAGAAGTCCCACAACAGGCTATTAGATTAGCAAGCTGGAGACCCTGGGATGGTAGTAGCATGGCTCAGTCCAAGTCCAGAGGCCTCAGAAACAGGGAACCCAGTGGTATAATTCTCAGTCCAGGGGTGAGAATCTGGGGGATGCTCGTTGTATGTCCTGGAGTCCCCAGGCCAGAAAGCCTCAATTTCTGATGTCCAAATGCAGAAGGAGGAAAGTGTCTCAGCTACAGGAAAGAGAAAGAGGAAATCTTTTTTTTTTTTCCTTTTTTTTTTCTGTTCTAGTCCCCAGCCAATTGGATCTTGCTCACCTCACTGAGTCAAATGACTGACATCACAATCTCCTCTGGAAATACCCTCATAGACATAATCCAGAAGTAATGATTTACTTGTTTTCTAGGTATTATTTGATCTAGTCAAGTTGACACCTAAAATTAACCACAGATTGTTTTCTTATGCTCTAAGTTGAACATAAAATAGGCTTTGTAGAGAAACTTGAAACTTAAGGGCAAAAAACAAACCCAAACTACATAAAATATGCAAACTGTCCTAGTGCTGTATTTTATGTTATACATTAAATAAGAAAAAAATATTGACATTCAACATTAATTAACCAGCAGTTATCAAACTTAAGTAAAAGCTAAGTGGATTTCTTAATAATGTCTTTTTTTATCAGCCATGTTTATAATATTTATTTCTTTCTCCAGCAAAAATGTTCCCAATGGAACTTTTAAAACTTCTGTTTTTGAAGCTGGTGAGAAGTGACATCAAAGCCTAAGAGTAGAAGGCTATGTTAACTAGTTTGATGCAAGCCTTCCAAATTGTATTTAAAATTAGTACATGGTACCTCCAAAATGCACTAATGTATACATGATCTATGAGTTTATGCCTTAATAAAAGAAAAAAAGTCACCAAGAAAAAAAAAAAAGCCTAAGAGTAGTGCAAATGAGGTGTCATGTGTGAAACAGGACATAAGCACTGCTAATACTAAAGGAGTTTCTATCTTCTAGGCATCTAAAGCCTTTTGATACTTTCAAAGAAAGTATTTAGTGATGTTTTTATAATTATATTTTCAAACCCCAGACAAGCCATTATTAGGGAAGGAAGCCAAAGTTGAAATAGGTTACAACATTAGCATTAGGTAGAGTCTTTTTTTTTTTTTTTTTTTGAGACAGAGTCTAACTGTGTCGCCCTTGGTAGAGTGCTGTGGCATCGCAGCTCACAGCAACCTCAAACTCTTGGGCTTAAGCAATTCTCTTGCCTCAGCCTACTAAGTAGCTAGGAATGCTATTTTTTTTGTTGCAGTTGTCATTTTTGTTTAGCAGGCCCAGTCTGGGTTTGAACTCATCTGCCTTGGTGTATATGGCCAGTGCCCTAACTGCTGAGCTACAGGTGCCGAGCTTAGAGTCCCTCTTATAGTTGTATCCTGTACCCAAAAGGTGTGCTATATACCCTTACATTATGTCCATTAAGTGGGAGCACCCCCAGTCCCCTTACCTCCTCCCCTCTCCCCACTCCCTTATTCCCACTCCTGCCAACTTGAATGGAACTGAGTTTTTCTCCTACACAGGAGTATATCAAATCTACTGGCTTCATATTAGTATTGAGTACATTGGATATTTGGTTATCCATTCTTACGATACTTTACTAAGGAGAATGCATTTCAGCTACATCCAGGTTAATACAAAAGGTATAAAGTCACCATCATTTTTATAGCTAAATAGGTTTTAGATGGTGTGTTCTCCATATGTCTATTATGCCCATTTGTTCTAGGGTCACATTTAAGTCCCTTGTTGCTTTGTTTAGTTTCTCTTTGGAAGATCTGTCCAGTTCTGTCAGAGGCATGTTAAAGTCCCAGGGTATCCTGGTGTTATAGGATATCATATTGCTTAGACCAGTTAAGGTTTGTTTTATGAATCTGGGAGCATTTAAGTTAGGTGCATAAATATTTACAATTGAAATGTGCTCTTGTTGTATTGTTCCCTTGACCAGTACGAAGTGACAGCCTTTGTCTTTCTTAACTTAGTTGCTTTAAATTCACTTATATCTGAGAATAAGATTGCGACTTATCCTTTCTTATTGTTTCCATTGCCTGAAATACTGTTCTCCAACCCTTTACCCTGACACTTGTTTTTTCTTTTGGGATGAAATGTATTTCCTGGAGACAGCACATAGATGCCTTGTGCTTTTTTTGTCCAATTGGCCTGCCTATGCCTCTTCAGTGGGGAATTCAAGCCATTAACATTTATTGATATAATTGATAAGTGTGGTGGTCTTCTATTCTTATTTTTTGAAAGTCTTTTGCTTAGTTTTATCTTTTGCACCATTGTGGAAACGAGGTTTTGTTCTTTAGTTTGTAGGTGTTTACTTTGCTTGTGTTTTCAACTGGTCTTGTGGCAGATTTCCTCAGTGTTTGTGTATCAGTAAAAGATTTGATTTCTCCATCGATTTTGAAGTTTAGTTTAGCAAGAAGCAGAATTCTGGGCTGATAATAATTATTATTATTTTTTAAGATAAAAATTTTAAGGGTGGTTTAAGGGTGGATGACCATATTTTTCTTGCTTGGAAAGTTTCAGCTGAAAAATCCCCTGTCATCCTGATAGATCTGCCTCTGTAGGTCAATTGGCACTTACTCCTGGCCGCTTGCACAGTTTTCTTTTTTGTCTTGACTTAGTACATGTTCATGACAAAGTATCTTGGAGAGAAGCTCTGTTTCCATTGAGTCAACGGGTTTGATATGCCTCTAAAAAGGAATGTTTCAGAATCTTTGGTGATACTTGGGAAATTTTCATTTATGATATCCTCCAGTAGGGCTTTCATTCCTTTGGGATGTTCTTCTTCCCCTGCAGGAACACCTATAATTCAATATGTTTGAGCACTTCATGAAATCCCATGTTTCTCTAAGCTAATGATCTTTCTCTCTCTTCTTTTCTGCCTTTTTAACTACCTAGGATAGCTTGAGAGCTTTATACTCTAGTTTTAAGATTCTTTTTCTCCATGGTCTAATCTGTTATTGATGCTTTCTCCTGCATCTTGAAGTACGCTGATTGACTCCTTTAATTCCTTAAGCTCTGCCATATCCTGTCTATATTCTTCATAGATTTTGCCATTTTTTTTGGTTCTGTTTTTCCACGTTTTTATCAATTCCCTTTATTGTTTTTGCCTTCCATATTTTAAATTTCCTTTCTGTCATTTCCATTAATTCTTTTCTTTTCTTTTCTTTTTCTTTCTTTTTTTTTTTTTTTTTTTTGAGACAGAGCCTCAAACTATTGCTCTGGGTATAGTGCCATTGCGTTACAGCTCACAGCAACTTCAAAGTCCTGGGCTTAAACAATTCTCTTGCCTCAGCCTCCCAAGTAGGTGGGACTACAGGCACCCGCCACAATGCCCAGCTATTTTTTTTTTTTGTTATAGCTGTTATTGTTTGGCAGGCCTGGGCCGGATTTGAACCCACCAGCTCTGGTGTATGTGGCTGGTGCCTTAGCTGCTTGAGCTATAGGTGCAGAGCCTAATTTTTTTTTTAAGGAATTTTATTCTTGAGTGTTAAATTCTTTTTTTTCTTTTTTCTTTTTTTTTGAGACAGAGTCTCACTTTTCTCACCCTTGACAGAGTGCTGTGGCATCATAGCTCACAGCACCCTCTAACTCTTGGGCTCAAACAATTTTCTAGCCTCAACCTCCTGAGCAGCTGGGACTATAGGTGCCCACCACAACACCCAGCTATGAGCTATGAGCTCAGGCAGTCCACCCGCCTCAGCCTCCCAGAGTGCTAGGATTACAGGCACTGTACCAGACTCCATTAATTCTTTATAGATAGAATCCTCTGCAGTAGCTATCTCATGATCTTTTGGGGGGGGGGTTTCATGGTTTTATTCTGGTTTTTCATGTTGCTAGAATTTTTCTCTTCGTTCTTTCTTGTATGTTTTCTTCTTATTCACTTATTTCCCTGCTTTTTCCTTCTCACTACCTCCTCCTTTAAATTACCTTGTCTCAGAGCTTAGGTGTTGAGTGGTCTTTTCTTATAAAGCCAAAGGTAAGCAACAAGTGAAGAGTGAGAATGGAGAAAGCAAAGAAAAAGATAAAGAAGAAATAAAAAAGGAAGGTGGGTGAAAGGAAAGAAATGAAGGAAAGGGGAGAAGAACGATAGAAAGAGTGATAGGAGAAATGGGATGTTCATCAGGGTGCTTTGACCCACACTGCAACTGTAGGACTTTGGCAGGCCTCTTAAGGTGGGTCTCTTGAGGTCATGAGCTCCTTATCAGCCTGGGCAAGAGCTAAATCCCACCTCTGCCAAATATAAAAAACAATCAGCAGTACATCTCAGTGGGGACCTACCTATATCATCTTTTGAAAGGCCAAAGCTAGAATGACATCCTAGACCAGTGGTTCTCAACCTTCCTAATGCTGCGGCCCTTGAATATAGTTCCTGTGGGTCGCAACACACAGGTTGAGATCCGCTGCTCTAGACCCTAAGCTAAGGCCTCCTTTAGCCAAACCAATACCGTGATGCCCCCAAGCAGACCAATGTTGATGCACAGCCCTCAGAGAAAAGGGGAAAAAATAATAAAAATAGTTAAAGAATGTTAAAAATACAATTATATAAGATAAAGGGGAAAAAAGGGTATCTTAGTTTCATATGAGAAATTTATGTGGGAAAGATGAGAAAAGTAGAAAAATACCTACCAAAAGAGAGAAAAAGGACAGAAATACAAAAGAATGAAAGAATAAAAGATGCTGAAAAAGCATACCCCAATGAAGGAGCCTTTGCTATTCAAGAAAGTAAAAATGAGAAAATAAAAATACAATCAAACCAAACAAAATTACCAACAACCAAAAAGAAAAAGCTAAGGGAAAAAATTGAGAAAAGGAGCAAACAATGCAAAGAAATATACAGCGTGACCATAAAGTTCATGTGCAGTTGCCACTATGTGTACTCATGTGTTCTCTGTGTGTGTGTGTGTATAGCAAATATTGCCTGGGTATCAGGTGGTGCTGTGGTGTTAGGAACAGAGAACACATGCTGGTTTTGCTGTAGAAGGTGGGAGCTGCTGGTTTGGTGCCTGTAGCACAGTGGTTATGGCTCCGGCCACATGCATCGAGGCTGGCGGGTTCGGACCTGGTCCGAGGCAGCTAAATAACAATGACAACTGCAACAAAAAAATAGCCGGGTGTTGTGGTAGGTGCCTGTAATCCCAGCTATTTGGGAAGCTGAGGCACGAGGTTTGCTTAAGCCCAAGAGTTTGAGGTTGCTGTGAGCTGTAATGCCACAGCACTCTACCAAGGGGGACATAGTGAGACTCTGTCTCAAAAGAAAAAAAAAAGGAAGAAGAAGATGGGAGTTGGAAGCTACTCTGTAGGTGCCAAGGAGATCTGGTTCTGTCTTTCTAGTTATTTGCCCTCAGTCAGGGCTTGGACACTTAGTCCACACTTAGTTCCCACTGGATTGGGATCCTAAAGCTCTTGCCAGCTTTCTTAGGCAGCATGTCAAATAGTGTCCCCTGACAACGTGTGGGGCTCTTCAGGTCATTCCCAAGGATCGTTGCCTGAGCTCAGCAGGTGTGCCAGAGCTGGCTGTGCTCTAGGATTCTGCTGGCTCTTCCTCCTTTGGGCCTTCACAATGACAATGCCCTGCCTGTAGCTAAGCCGTTGGGAGTTCCACCCTCTTAGTACTCAAACCTGGCCCCAGACATTGTTCAAGTTCACTGCCTCACACAATCCCCTCCAAGGCAGCTCCAGTAAGCACCTCAGTCTAAAATGAAAAAAACCGGCTCGGTGCCTGTGGCTCAAGCAGCTAAGGCACCAGCCATGTACAGCTGAGCTGAAGAGTTTGAATCCAGCCTAGGCCTGCCAAGCAACAATGATGGCTGCAACCAAAAAATAGTTGGGTGTTGTGGTGGGCGCCTGTAGTCCCAGCTACTTAGGAGGTGGAGGCAGGAGACTCTCTTGAGCCCAGGAATTGGAGGTTGCTGTGAGCTGTGATGCCACCGCACTCTATCTATCAGGGTGACAGCTTGAGGCTCTGTCTCAAAAAATAAAATAAAATAAACCTCGTGACCGCCCTTTCCTGTCCCCAGTCCTCTGCCAGAGGGGCTGCCTCTTCCCATACCAGGAACTTGCTTTCTGTGCTGGTCTTCCTCAGCTCCAGATTGCCTCTTTGGTTCCTGGAGTTGACTACTGCTTCACTGTGTCCCTGGAGTAGTGTTTCTTGGCAGGTTTCCCCAGCCTGAGGTAGCTGGAGTTCTCTCTCCCCTGTCTTACTGTGAGTGGCTGGTTATAAGATGTCTCTAGTCTGCCATCTTGCTCCTCCCCTCAGAGGTACTCTGTCTTTTCTTTCTTAACCATTTTGTCTCCTGAGTTATATATTAGAGTAACTTAAGAGACCAGACAGTTCAATTTCTCTTACTTCTTCAGATACTCTTTTCCTCTACTCTTGGCCTACTCACTGCAGGCAACCTGGGAAGATGATTTAGTAGTACTGTTTTCTTTTTAATAAACTCATGTAATTCTTACACAAAACAGCCTCAGTAAAGTAGTTAACTATAACCTGATTCTTGCATCATAGAGGCGTTTCTTACTGGTAATTAGTATCTGGTCCATTTTACTAAAAATCAAAGAAC
The DNA here is from genome assembly GCA_963573935.1 of Arctocebus calabarensis. NCBI lineage: Eukaryota > Metazoa > Chordata > Mammalia > Primates > Lorisidae > Arctocebus > Arctocebus calabarensis. The sequence goes on from CAUYON010090318.1 coordinate 8,737, forward strand.
TCTGTTTTCCTAGTCATTCTGGAATCATCATTAAGCTCCATCCTGGTTTAGGGATAACAGTTGGATATTCTTCTCAGTCTTTTATCCTGGTTTCCTAATAGTTCCATTTGCTTTTTCAGCTCTTTTTCTGTTATGGCTCCTGAAACCCTTCACAAGACCTTAGTTCATCATCCTATTGCCTTTTCTCTGTAATCTAAAAGTTTTAAGACAAACATTCCTTTCTGGGCTCACTGTTTCAAAGATAGCCTCATTTGAAAGGTACACATGAGTCAGTGTCGTCTTCCAGGAAGTCATCTTCTATCTGTCCCCCTCCATGTTATTTGAAGGTGTTGACATCCTTCTGGCTCCAGTGAAGAGTCTGTAAATCAGGCTTGGTCATTCAGAGAAGTGTATTTCACTGGCCTCAGTGATAGGTATGGGGATTAAATTTGGCCCAAGACTGTTTTCCTTTTTGGGGGAAGTGACATATTATTTTATTAGCCTTGCATCTGGAAGGTATAAGCTTAGAACTTCTTTTTTTTTTTTTTTTGAGACAGAGCCTCAAGCTATCACCCTGGGTAGAGTGCTGTGGTATCACAGCTCACAGCAACCTCAAACTCCTGGGCTTAAGCAATTCTCTTGCCTCAGCTTCCCAAATAGCTGGGACTACAGGCACCTGCCATAACACCTGACTATTTTTTGGTTGTAGTTGTCATCGTTGTTTACCAGGCCCAGGCCAGATTCAAACCGACCAGCTGTGGTGTATGTGGCTGGTGTCTTAGCCACTTGAGCTACAGGTACCACCTAAGCTTGACGCTTCTAGCTGTCATCTTAGCATCACCTGGAGCCCAGCAGTAAGGCCAAAAGGAGAGATACCAGAGACTAGATTGTTTTTGTTCCTCAGTGAAGCCTCACGTAAGACTAGCATGCTGTCAGACTACCTCCGTGTAATAAATTCTATATTTTGTTTAAATCAGGTTGAGTTGGCTTTTGGACACCTGTAATTGAAAGAGTGCTAACTCATTCAGTGTATGTGTGTGTGTGTAGGCATATGTTTGTAAATGTACGGAGAGATGTTATATACAAGAATGTTAGTAGTATTTTATGGGAGAAGAAATGGGATTAAAGGAGATGATTTCAAGGAGACAGTAATGTTGGGGTTTTGTGTTCTCCTATTCAGGTAAAATTCACATAACATAAAATCATTTAATGTGTGCACTTAGTGGCATTTAGTATATTTACAGTATTGTGTATCCATCACCTCTATCTAGTTCTAAAACATTTTGATCTACTTCCTATACCTATTAAGTAGTCATTTCATTTCCATCCTCCTTGGCCTTTGGCAATACCTAATCTGCTTTTTGTCACTATAGATTTAACTATTCTAGATAGCTCCTGTAAATGGAATCTCCTCTCCTCTTTTAAAGTATTTCTGTTCTACTCTCTCTTAGTTCATTTTCATTTGCTACAACATAATACCTAAGTCTGGGTAATTTATAAAGAAAAGAATATTTCTTGTAGTTCTGGAGGCTGGGAAGTCCATGGTTGAGGGGCTACAGTTGCTAAGAACTTCTTGCTGGTGGTGACTCTGTAGTGTCCTAAGGCAGTACATGGTAAGGGGGCTAGAGTATGCCAAACTGTCTTTTATGATAGAGCCACTTGTGATAACTAACCCACTTTGGCAATTACTTATTACTCTGGTAACCATTAGTCTGTTAACCTGTTAATTCATTAATAGATTTATCTGTCCCTGAGGGCGTGGCCCTCATGACCCAATCGCCTCTTAAAGGCCTCCACCTCTTTGTACTTTGTTATGTTGGGGATTCAGTTTTGGCTTGAGTTTCAGAGGGGACATACATTTAAATTGTAACACTCTTTGCCAAGGGTCTTATAATCCTCATTTACTAAGGACAAAAGCAAATTTATTTAAATTGTTTGCAATAAAAGTATACTTTGCACGAGAATGTTTTTGGCATGCCTATGAGAAATGACATGCACTTTAGTGGGTGAACTTTTTGACACCTGTTTTGATTGCCACAAATCCTACATAATTATCTTCTATTCCTTGGCTGTGTACTGGAAGGGTGAGGTTGCTGGATAGTCAACTCTGAATAAACAGTGTATTGTTGATGTGTATACCTTACTTCCTCCTTTAGTTTGTAAGCTGTGGCAGAAGAGGGACCATTTTTCTTTAATCTCCCCACAGCACCCATCAAAATGTCTCAGATACACAGTATAATAATAAATATTTATTGTTTGAGTTATTTAAAATCTTACTTTTATACTTGTTATCAGACTTTGGGATTTTTTTTAAAATGTAAATTGTATAGTTTTTTTTTTGGTAGAGTTCTGTGGCATCATAGCTCACAGCAACCTCAAACTCTTGGGCTTAAGTGATTGTCTTGCCTCAGCCTCCCAAGTAGCTAGGACTACAGGCACCTACCACAATGCCTGGCTATTTTTTTGTTGCAGTTGTCATTGTTGTTTAGCTGGCCCCAGGCCAGGTTTGAACCTGCCAGCCTAGGTGTTCTAGTGTAAATTATATAGCTTTTTTGAAATGGAATTGATGGTGTGTATTTAGGAATATCAAAACTTATAATTTTTTAGTCACATGATGTTACTTTAGGTAGCAGTTTGCCTTTTGTAGTGAAACCTGTGACTGTCTTTTTTTGATTGTATGTAGTAATGGGAAAGCTTAGGTATGGATAATCTGGAATGACCATAATATGCTATTCTGACAAATGGAGAAGAGCTCTTACTAGTTGTGCTTAACAAGTTTCACATGTTTGAACTTCATCCTCAGATTTAGGTATGGTAGAAGTTCCATAGGTGATATGATGCTTATCACTGTTGAGAAATCATGTTGTTGGGAATATCTTAAGTGATGTGGCATATCTAGTAGGAATTGTTGAGCTTTTTCCTGATCATTTATTACTTTTTTACTTTTAAAGAAAAAATTTTTAGATTTAGTAATTTTATGTAGTAAAACATTTTAACATTTTTCTGTGGTAGGCATGGTATATACAAATATTCAATAAGTTGGTATTTCTCATTATTATCAGTTTAGTATGTATATGAATGTGTTTTTTTTAGATCCAGCCAAAAGTATCATTTGAGACATGTTAAAAGGGCCTTTTAGTATGTATAAGTAATTTAACTTTTAATTGTATTCCTTCAGTAAAGGATTTCTAAAACAATGACATTCCTGCATATTTAGTTTAATTGAAACTTAAAGCTGAGACTATTGGCTGGACATTGTGGATGGAGCTTAATGAAATTTACACTTTGCTTTCTTCAGCTTATCCAATTTTATCAAATATATATATTTATTCATATATATATTTAAGAACATAAAAGTAATAAAATGTAATTTTTCTAATATATACTTTGATATTTTTATGACTGACGCTTAAGTACTCAAATTCCTATCTCAGATATATATTGTCTTGTCCCATGTATGGTAATCACATACGGTAATAATGGTAGCTACAATTTATATAGCACTTTACAAGATATCTTTATGTGTGTTTTTTGTGTTAGTCTTCACATCCGTTTGAAAGGTAGGGGAAGTACTAATTATTTTTTCCCCATTTTACAGATGAAGTAACTAAGACAGAGATTGAGACTTCTGTAAAGTAACACGACCAGTAAGTGCTTGAATTTAATGGAGGTAGATAGTGATGGGCACATTTTAATCTGCCAAGGACTTTCCTTACTATTATCTTCCAGAGTAGATGGACTTTGGCACTATGCTGGGGAAATGTGCTATTCCTTTGAATTTCTTCCTTTTTCACCAGTTAGTAATGATAACTTTGGAGAGCAGACAATGTCTTTATTTTGCTGTTATTTTTGTTAGATGAATAAAGCTTTTTTTTTTTTTTAAGTTCTTTGTCACAATTTTTTATTCTTTATTTTTGCAGTTTTTTTGACTGGGGCTGGGTTTGAACCTGCCACTTCTGGCATATGGGGCCTACACCCTCCCCACTGAGCCACAGGTGCTGCCCCACCAATTTTTGGGGGGGTTTTTTTGTTTTTTTTTTGAGACAGAGCCTCAAGCTGTCACCCTGGATAGAGTGCCGTGGCATCACAGCTCAGAGCAACCTCCATTTTCTGGGCTCAAGCGAGTCTCTTGCCTCTGCCTCCCAAGTAGCTGGGACTACAGGCACCCGCCACAACGCCCGGCCATTTTTTGGTTGCAGCCGTCATTTTCGAACCCACCATCTCAGGTGTACGTGGCTGGCGCCTTAGCCCGTTGAGCCACAGGCGCCGAGCCTGTTTTTTTTTTTTTTTGAGACAGAGTCTAACTATGTCACACTTGGCAGAGCGCCTTCTTGTCACAGCTCACAGCAACCCCAAACTCTTGGGCTTACGCATTCTCTTGTCTCAGCTTGCCAAGTAGCCGGGACTACAGGCGCCCACCATAGCGCCTGGCTACTTTTTTGTTGCAATTGTTACTGTTGTTCTAATAACAACCCGAGGCCAGGTTTGAACCCGGCAACCTTGGTGTATGTGGCCAGCGTCTTAACTGCTGCCCTTTGTCTCAAAATTTTGAAAGGAAATCTGAAGCTTATATTTCAAATATAGATTATCCTTGAAGAACTAGAAAATCTGGAGAGATATCTGTTGGGATTCTCACAAGGTAATAGAATCAGTTAAGCAAATGAGAAAGTTTGGTAATGGTACATGAATAAACCATGTATGTATAATTTGAACTTTAGTTTTCAGGATTCACTTGGTAATAAAATTTTTTTAAATCCTATTTAAAAACTGTGGTATCAACTTAAAATGAAAATCTTAGAGCTTGAAAGTACTTACCCAGCTGTGATTTTCTTTAGATGAGGAAACTGAGGTGCAGAGAAGTTGAAGCTTTCCCAGTGTCACATACCAGAGGTGGAAATACAGCTTGCATTTCCTGACTTCCAGATTAGTGTTATCTTTACTTCAAACTGTTACTTCTTGGTAAGCTGTTCTTAAAATACTTAAGTTAAATTTATGTGCTTAATTAACGTTCTTTATACCAAAATGAACTTAAAGATGTGAAATTTACTATTACTTTTATGATGAAAATTTCAATTCTTTGTTTAATTTTAGGTGAGTTAATGTGGGAAAAATCCTGTATTCTGAAGATGTCTCAGCCCAGTATCATTTCCTGTTTAAATTACAGATAACTTCAAGAATTTTCAGAAAAAAGAAATCAAGATTTTTGGTTAAATCATGCCATCTGAACAGAAACAGTTACTCTGTGATAAAAAGCAGACTACTTTGAAAAAAGATTATGATGTGAAAAGTGAGATAATTGATACTATCAGATTAGACCCCAAACCAAAAATTTTAGAAAGCAGTTTTCATTATGAACTAAAAAATGTGAAAATTGATTTGCCGAAGATAAATATTCCAAATGAAGTCCCATCGAAACATGAAGTTGATAAGTACAGAAAATTATTTCTGGGTAAACCACAGACAGCAAGAAAATCTATCAGTATAAAGACTATAAGTTGTGTAGAGGAATGTATGTTGCTTCATAAGTCTGAGAGAGCTGAAGAAGAGGGTATAAAAATGTCTGCAAAAATACTCAATTTTAACTGTTTAAAATGCCAAGACAACACTCGATATAGCCCAAATGATTTGCAGAAACACTTTCAAATGTGGCACTATGGTGAATTACCTTCATATCCTTGTGAAATGTGCAGTTTTTCGGCAAATGATTTCCAGGTATTTAAACAACACAGACGAACCCATAGAAGCACTTTAGTAAAATGCGACATTTGTAACAATGAGAGTGTATATACTTTATTGGAATTAACAAAACATTTTACATCTACACATTGTATTAATGGTAATTTTCAATGTGAAAAGTGTAAATTCTCCACCCAGGATGTTGGCACATTTGTTCAGCACATTCATAGGCATAATGAAATTCATTACAAATGTGATAAATGCCATCATGTATGTTATACCAAAGGAGAGCTTCAGAAGCACCTTCATGTTCATTCTGGTACTTTGCCCTTCACTTGTCAATATTGTAGCTATGGTGCCACCAGAAGAGAACACCTTGTAAGACATGTTATAACTTTGCACAAAGAACATCTATATGCAAAAGAAAAACTAGAGAAAGACAAATATGAAAAAAGGATGGCTAAGACTTCAGGACTTAAGCTAATACTGAAGAGATATAAAATTGGTGCTTCAAGGAAGACATTCTGGAAACGTAAGAAAATTAACAATGGAAGTGACCGAAGTATAGAGAAAAACACTCAAGGACTTAAAAAAATGAACAAAACACAGACTAAATCTGAAGACCCAAGCCATCCTCTTCAAAAGCATTTGAGCGAAGACAAGGAAGAAAGACTACACTGTGCGAATAATGATAAGCCCCCTATATCAGAGTCAGAGAAGCCAGCTCTTCTGTCCCTGGGGCAGTGTAATAGAGCTGAAGAGGGATCAAATGCTACTTCAGGTTTCTTGAAGACTGCTGTACAAGGACCTACAGTGTTGATGGTGAAAAATAATAAAATAGCAGTCCCTGCTAACTACAGTGCTAAGTTTATGGGCTTCAAGATGGTGGATGGGAAACAGCACATTGTAATAAAATTGTTGCCTACCAATAAACAGAATTTACATTCACCAGTCTCACAGTCAGGTGCTACAAAGGAGAGTACTGCTGATTTGCAGCCCCAGACTTTGGACACCAGTGGGCTTTTAAGAGGAGTAACAACTGAGTTAAGTAACCCAGTTTATTTGAAAACAGCTACTCCATTTTCATGTTCATCTCCTGTACTTGTAGGAAAAATAGTGTCAGAAAAAGAAATGGCTTTAATAAATCAAAGGAATAATATGCTTCAAACATTGGATTATGAAAAAAGTGTCTCTTCTTTGCCAACATCAGAATCTATTCCATCAGTGAATTTGACCACAAAAGTTGAAACAAGAGATAATGTTGACTTATGGGGAAATCATATCACTCAGAGTCCCTCTGAGCTATTAAGTACCACCATTAAAAGCCCAGATAAAGTCAACCATACTACCAAACCAGTTGCATACAACAGTGGAGATATGCATAACTATTGCATTAATTATGTCAATTCTGAGTTACCTGTTGACTCCTCCAGCCAAGGATCATTACCTTTTCATAATTACTCAAAAGTGAATAATTTTAATAAACGTCCTAGGTTTTCAGGAACAGCAATGTGTGACAGCCCTCAAAGAGAATCTCCATCAAGCAAAACAGCACTACAACAACCAATTAGCGAATCAGTTTTATCACTAGTGAGGAAGGAAAGCTCAAAACCAGATAGCCTGTTATCATCTATTAGCCTTTTAAATGATAAAGATGGAACTTTAAAAACTAAAGCTGAAACTGAAGAACAGTGTGTTTTAGGAAAAGAACAAAGCATTGAACAAAACCTGTATAGTAATGAAAATCAAAATTTCGAAAGTGTGATTGAAAAATCTAAATGGGATGACATTTCTAGTGTTGATTCGCCTATGATGCCTAGAATCACATCTGTTTTCTCTCTCCAGAGCCAACAGGCATCAGAATTTCTGCCACCTGAAATAAACCAATTACTTCAAGATGTATTAAAAATAAAATCTGATGTAAAACAAGATTCTAGTAACACTTCACATAAAGACCTCCCACTTAATTGTCACCAGTCATTTCAAAGACAGGAGGGAGAAGGCAAAATAGCTGAATCTTCTTCAAAAGACTTTAAAGTGCAAGGTATCTTCCCAATTTCACCTCACAATGTGAGTGTTAATGTGCCCACAAGTGACCTGAATTTAAAATGTAATGGAAAAGAAAAACAAGTGCTGTCAGTATCACAAGATGTGAAAGACTCAGAGAAGACACCTAGAATTTCAGGTTTTGGCACATTACTTAAAACTCAATCAGATGCAATAATAACACAGCAGCTTGTAAAAGACAAACTACGAGCCACTACACAAAATCTAGGTTCTTTCTATATGCAGAGCTCATTTCTAAATTCAGAACCAAGAAAAACTTTCTTTGTTCAGACTCCAAAAGGATTTTTTGTGCCACTGCATGTTGCTAACAAGCCTGGGTTACACGTTATTTCAGGAAGACAACTTCCATTGGTTAGTACGCAAGCTGTACCTGCTTCTCTTATTTTAAACAAGAAACCTGGGATGATTTTTGCATTTAATAGTAAGAAAGTTGAAGATGTTTCCACTGTCAAAACCGAGAGTCCTCAAGCTTGTGGAACTGTGACTATGGAGCCTTGCAAAACACCTTTTTTGAAGGTAGAACCAAACAATAATTGTCTCACACCTGCACTTTGTTCCAGCATTGGCAATTGTTTGAATGTGAAAAGTAGCTCAGAGAACCCTTTGTCATTAAAAGGCCCTTATATTATTAAAACATCAGCAGGTTCTACAGTGAAAGCTATTCCTACTCCTAATGTGCTATCTGAGCATCAGGGCACTAAGTCGAATATCTTGGATTCAGTGAAACAGCAGAATGAGATTTTTCCAAAACCACCTCTTTATACACTCTTGCCTGATGGCAAACAAGCTGTTTTTTTAAAGTGTGTGATGCCAAATACAACTGAGCTGCTTAAGCCTAAATTAGTCCAAAATAGTACTTACTATCAAAATATACAGCCAAAGAAGCCTGAAGGAACACCACAAAGAATATTGCTGAAAATTTTTAATCCTGTTTTAAATGTGACTGCTGCTAATAATTTGTCAGTAAGCAACTCTGCATCCTCATCGCAGAAAGACAATGTCCCATCTAATCAGACTATAGGAGGAGAGCAGAAAGAGCCAGAGTCTTCTAAAGATGCCTTATCCTTCTTACAAGATGATTTGATGCCAGCAAATGAAATTGTGATAACTTCTACAGCAACATGCCCAGAATCATCTGGGGAACAAGTACATGTCAGTGACTGTCCAGAGGCCCGAGTTTTAAGGTGTAAAACAAATTCTACACTGGACAGAAACTTTAATAGAAAAAAGGCTTCCCCAAAAAAATTTTCAAGAGTAAAAACTCGTTTAAGGAGTAAGGATTCTGAAGTTGCCTTTGTATCTAGAAATAGAAACTATAAACGAAAATGTAGGAATAGTTACCAAGAACCTCCAGCAAAAAAACCAAGATTGCATAGAAAATGTAAAGACAAGTCTAAACCTGAAGATGGCCATGGAACATTTGCATTTAGCAGACCTAGACTTCCAAAAGATTCAGTCAGAACTTTGCGGCTTTTCCCTTTTAGTTCCAACCAGCTTGTGAAATGCCCTAGGAGAAATCAACCAGTTGTAGTTTTGAATCATCCTGACGTAGATGCACCAGAAGTCGTAAATGTAATGAAAACTATTGCTAAATTTAATGGACGTGTACTTAAGGTTTCATTGTCACAAAGAACTATCAATGCTTTACTGAATCCAGCTTGTTATAACCCTTCCAAAGCAACATACGATGAATTTTCCAAGAGACACAAAACATTTAAACCTGTTAGTTCTGTGAAAGAAAGGTTTGTGCTAAAATTAACACTCAAGAAGACAAGCAAAAACAATTACCAGATTGTAAAGACTACCTCTGAAAATATTTTGAAGTCTAAGTTCAATTGTTGGTTTTGTGGTAGAATATTTGACAATCAGGATATTTGGGCTGGTCATGGGCAGAGACATTTAATGGAAGCTACTCGAGATTGGAATATGTTAGAATGATTTACTGTAATTACTAAGAAAAAGAAAAGTAAAATTACCTTAGAAGAAAACAATTGGTTTAATTACCATAATGCAGACATTTTCTACTTCAGTATAGTATCTGAAATATTTTGAAAGTTTGTTATATTTCTCTGGAAGAGCAAAAGTTTTTATGTGTGATATTTGAAAGTGTTTTCACTGCCTGCACACATAAGTTTGGAAAGAAACTAATCACAGCACAGATGTACCTTGATTTAATTTCTTTAAAATGTGCTCTTGGGAAGTTAGGGCTAAAGAAAATTTTGATAGAACAATTTTCCCAATTCTTTATAGTGACTTTTAAGGAGAGGGTAATGGCTGATAACCGCCCCTTCTTCCACCAGCCTTAGGAATCTAATGAATATAGTTCCTCCAAAGATGGAGAGCTCTTTCACAGTGGAAATGAAGGAGTTTCTTATCATTTGTGAAGATAAGAGAGTTTGGGTAAAGAAGTTACTCTGCATGTGCTAAATACAGTTCTTTTGGAGAGTATTAGGCTCCTTTGAAAGTACATGTAACTCTCTACAGTTACACCTCATATAATGCTTGAAGAGATTTTGGCAAGTAAATCATTTTACCTGTTAAGATCTGTCATGTGTCAGAGATTGGAACACCCTTCCAAGATAATTTTCTCTTTCTAAATAGTTATGTCAAGCGTTGTAGAAAATGGACAGTCTTGAGAAGAATTTAAACTCTATCTCATTTAAAGTCCAGTTATAAACTTGAATCATATTTCTGAATTTGATTATATTTTCCTGTGATCCCTTGCACAGAACTATGTTTATCTGATTAAATTGTCCCTCATAAACCAAATAGCCTTTTTTTTTTTTCTTGGTCGCCATCCCTTTAAAAAGAATGGAAAATAGAAGCACTTCCAAGGGAATGGCTTTTCTTGAAAACTAAAAATTTTTCTTTTTTTTCTTTCTTTCTTTTTGTTTGTTGTTGTTGCAATTTGGCAGGGGCTGGGTTCGAACCCTCCACCCTTAATATATGGGTCTGGTGCCCTACTCACTGAGCCATAGGCACCACCCAAAACTAAAATTTTTCTTCTGAAACAATGTTTTGAAACAAATAATATTTTTGTCTGTGTTTACTATTATTGTTTGAACATGTCCAAATTAGTACAAACCATTTTTGTTTGCAAATTTCAGTATGATTGACAACCCAAAGGAGATACATACTGATTGCTGGCATTTGAAAATGGGGAAATAATTAGTAGTGCAGCAAGTGACAGAGGATAAAACTTTAGGACAGTTTCCTAAGGAACATGCCTAACAGAGTTTCAAAATGGATGTTTTCATGACAATAGAATCATAGATTTAAACTTTTCACCTTGTAAGTTTGTATCAAATTTTGTTGGATTGTTGGATAATGGAGTTCTTGTATTACAAAAATTTAAACTATATGATTTTGTTACGTGTTACTATTAAGTATTAATGACATTTTCATTGATTGGATGAAAACTTCAGGGCTTATTTTCTGTATATAACAGAAATTAAATCTGTACATATTTTTGTACCTTTATGTAAATTTTGCACAGATAGTTTTTTGATAAAAATTTCTTTCTCTTTCAGTTTAGTTCTGTGCATGCACTAATAAAACTGGTTGTTTAATTTAAAAGGAATATATAAGACTTATGTTATTTTCTTGGTTTTCAGTTCAGATGTAGAATTTTTTTTTGAGGTAAATTCATTTTTCAGGGATTGAACACTATTGTTAGCAAGTGCCTAAAAAAGATGTGAAACAGTTTACATATGTCAACTGTAACAGTAGGTCCCAAATGGGTCCATTCCCCTAATAGTTTTATTTTAAAGAAAGCCATACATAGATGCTTCAAGCTATCTTGCTATGCACATTATACTTGTACTGTTTTTGTGCAGTTTGTCTACTTTCTTAGTGAAGTATTTTTTGTATAAAATGTTTCAATTGTGTTTCTTAAATTGAGCCTACGAATGGAGTTAATTTGAGATATATAGTATATATTAATAATGTATATGGTGTTTAAAGACTGGTAAGCATTGTTAATTTCTGTAATGAACATTTTCTTCAATTAAAATTATCTTAAGTTTGTGTTTACGCAAGAATTTTTTTATTGTGCTAAAATCTAATGGGTAATGGGAACTTGATTTTAGTGGAAATTATTACAATTTTGGCTCAGCACCCATAGTTCAGTGAGTAGGGTGCCGGCCACATACACTGAAGCTGGCGGGTCGAGCCCAGCCCAGGCCTGTTAAAACAACAATGACAACTGCAACCAAAGAATACCCGGGCATTGTGGCGGGTACTTGTAGTCCCAGCTACTTGGGAGGCAGTGGCAAAAGAATCGCTTAAGCCTAAGAGTTTGAGGTTGCTGTGAGCTGTGATGCTACAGCACTCTACTAAGGGTGAAATAAGTGAAACTCTATCTCAAAAAAAAAAAAAAAAAAATTTAGATTTCAACGTGTGTATGTGTATATGTTTAATGCTAGTGACTATACAAAATAAAGTAGGAATTTCTTCCTCAAAAATTCATTGAAATCTTGAGGGAGGTAACATTTACCATAATTATACCTCAGTTATCATGGCCAGGTAAGCCATAGAGAAGCTTATGTTCTTCACTACTTTAACAGCAATACTGTTGAAATGCTCTGTTGCTATAGATAGATATAAGGTATTTCCCACTGTGAATAAAGAAGAGAAACAAGGAACTATCCTGCTCATATTTGCAGCACTATAAAAATACATATCAGAATATACATCTCAGTAAAATCTAATGTTGAAATGCATACTTCTTAAAGTTCTAAAAGCCACTTAAAATAAACTTTATGTCTTAGAGCAGTGGTTCTCAACCTTCCTAATTGTTGTTGCGAATTGAAAAAAGGGGTCATGACCCACAGGTTGAAAACCACTGCCCTAGATGATGGTCTAGTTGGAACTATTTCTGCTTTTGTTAACTTAGGTTCTTCTGAAGAAGACAACCCTGCTTTATTGGCATTGCAGAAAATAAAAACCCTCTATCCTGCACGTGTGTGCACGCTGTGTGCGCGTGTGGTAGGGGGACTAAAACTGAACTCCAAATAGCTCTCCAAAATGTGGTATTCAGTAGTTTGAGGTTCTTATTACAATTGAAGAGTGAATTTTTTATACAATCACACTTTTGCTCAGGAATTTTTTTTAAATTTTACTTATTTTTTCCCCAGTTTTGCCCTTCTTCATTGAAATGGACCTCTCACTGTTTGGCATTTTTTAAAAGTTCATTTTTTAGGCTCGGCACTCATAGCACAGTGGTTATGGCACCAGCCACATACACCAAAGCTGGCAGGTTCCAACCCAGCCCAGGCCAGCTAAACAATGACAACTGCAATTAAAAAAAAAAAAAATAGCTAGGCATTGTGGCGGTGCCTGTAGTCCTAGGTACTTGGGAGACTGAGGCAAGAAAATAGCTTAAGCCCAGGAGTTTAAGGTTGCTGTGAGCTGTGACATCATGGCACTGTACTGAGGGCAAAATAGTGAGACTCTATCTCAATAAGAAGAAAACTTTTTAAAGAGTTTATCATGCTTATCATGCTAAGTATTCAGTAAAACTGATCAAAATATAAGTTTCTTAGGAAAAAATGTTTTCATTGAGGGGGGGTCAACAAAGTTTTTCATTGAAGTGGTAGTTGGTAAATAACTTAGGCTTAAATATCATATTGTTATATAACTACTATTTCCACAATGCGGTGACAGCCAAAGACAATGTGTAAATAAATTAGTGTGGGTATATATATATTTTTAATTACATCATAGTTATGTACAATAATGCAATTATGGGGGCTATCACCCAACTACAACCTGAGATGAAGTGGAAAGAGGAGGGGGAGGCTGGGTGAAGGGAGGGTAATTGGTGGGACCACACCTATGGTGCATTTTACAAGGGTACATGTTAAATCTAAGGATAAAATATAAGTGTCTTAGTGAGGCTATATTTTAACAAAACAATCTACAAGAACAAGCAGTGGGCCAGATTTGCCCCATTGGTTGCAGTTTGCTAGCCATTGCTTGAGTTGCCTCAAGGGTCTGCTCTTAGGGTGGTAATTTTATTTAAAAACACAAGTTTGATATATTTTGTGATGTACACTATCTATAAAAGTGTTATAAAGTATAAAATGTATGTATACCAAGTTGCCAGTATAGGTGTGTTTGTGTCAAAGAAACTGTAAAAGTAATAAAAATGATTAGCAGATAAAGTAGATACATCTTTTGTGTGCTAAGAGAAATGCAACTCATGAATGGATTAAAAAATACTTAGATACTACTGAAGGAATTAGTAGTATATTAGGTCATTCCCAATTTATGTTGAGGGTAAATTGGGAATGGCCTTAAACACTACTAATTCCTTCACTGACTTGAAATATCTGTCAAAGAAAGTATTAGATGTTCTTGGGACAGGGGAGAACGGAGGTGAGGTGAAAACAGGATATTACGTATTGAATCCATACAACTAACCCGATCTTTAAAAAAAAAATCCTTTTCATCATTGAAACCTGCTTATTTAACATGGGATATACCCATTTGAGGCATTGACTCTGTTCTTTGCCTTAATTGTTAGGATCCTTGGTCTCAGGAAAGTATTTTGATTCCTTGGGGAATCTCATCTGACAAATTTACTGGGGGAAGTTTTCAGGGAATTTTTTGTTGTTGCGGTTAGGAGGGTGGCATTAGGAGAAAATTTTCCCTATAAGGAGTCAAAATTATTTTGATGTTTATTGATATATGTGTGCTTCCTTTATTAACTGGACAATTGAGACATAATTAGTGTCTTTGAGATAATTCATGAAGTCTTTGGGTTATTTTAAAACTAATTCTCCAATAGGTCTGTTAATGGCTCCAAATTTAAGAATTTTTTTTTATTTACTTATTTATTTTTTGCAGTTTTGGCTGGGGCTGGGCTTGAACTCACCACCCTGTTATTTGGGGCCAGTGCCCTACTCCTTGAGCCACAGGCACGACCCCTAAGAATCTTTTTTTTAAAAGATAATGTGATTTTTATTTTATTTTTATTTTTTTTAGGAGACAAGGTCTCATGGTCTTGTTCTGTCATCCAGGCTGGAATTCAGTGGTACAATCATAGCTCACTTTAACCTCAAATTCCTAGGCTCAGGCAATCCTGCCTCAGCCTCTCAAGTACCGGCGGGTAGCTGGGACTACAGGAATGCACCACCATGCCCATCTACTTTATTTTTCATATTTCTAGAGAAGGCGTCTTGATGGTATTCTTAATGGTATCCACACATTTTTGGAGGTTGTGTTCATTTCTCTTCATTTTTTGGCTTGCTTTCTCTTCAAACTGCATGTCAATTAACTTAAAGTTCACAGGTGTTTTCTTTTGCCTTCTCAAATCTACTACTGAGCCCCTTTAGTGGATTTTAAAATTTCAGTTATTGTACTGTTAACTCTAGAATTTCAATTTGCTATTTTATAATTTCTGTCTCTTTATTGGCATCCTTTAGTTGGTTGACATAATTTTTTTTTTACATTTAGTTCTCTAAACATGGTTTCTTTTAGCTCTTCAAACGTATTTTAAATAGCTGAATTAAAGCCTTTATTTAGAAAACCCAATTCCTAAGCTTCCTTAGGGGCAGTTTCTACTGATTATTTTTCTCTTTCTTTTTTTCTTTGAGACAATCTCACTTTGCTGCCCTCGGTAGAGTGCTGTGGTATCATAACTCACAGCAACCTCAAACTCCTAGGCTCAAGTGATCCTCTTGCCTCAGTTTTTCTATTTTTAGTAGTACTGGTGGCTACTAAAGTCTCATTCTGTGAGTTTAATGGTTAGCTCATTAATAGACAGATAGTTTTAAATTCTTGGAATGAAGAAATCTACCAGTGTTTGCTAAGAGTTTTGGGTGTTTTTGTGGCGCACTTTCAACATTCAGCCAAGTAAGGTTTCCCACTCTACCGTAGCCTTCACTTCCTGCTTTGGTGGAGATTCCAGGTCAGCCATATGTGAAAGCTGAGGGCTTTCAGAGCCCTGGGCATGAGTGTGGGCTTTTATATTTCAGTATATTAAAGCTTTACAAAACTCTTAATGAACATCTCACTTTCCAGCCTTTCCTCTCAAAGTTTTTAGTCTGTTACTTGCTTCAAATGTCTATCACCTCCAAGAGCAGCAAATAAAGCATTTGCGTATTAATATTTTAAACACTGCCCCTAGGTAGCAACTCTAGCTCTGTCTAACTCCAAACCAGATGAAATTAAGAGAAGTCTTGGATGGCACCTGTAGCTCAGTGGGTAGGGTGCCGACCACATACACTGAGGCTGGTGGGTTAGAACCCAGCTCCAGCCAGCTAAAAACAACACAACAGCAACAAAATATCTGGGCATTTTGACGGATGCCTGTAGTCCCAGCTACTTGGGAGGCTGAGGCAAGAGAATCCCTTAAGCCCAGGAGTTGAAGGTTGCTGTGAGCTGTGACTCCACAGCATTCTACCTGGGACAACAGCTTGAGACTGTCTCAAAAAGAAAAAAAAAAAAAGAGAAGTCTTGTGAGTTATCCTTTCAGGGAGAGCACCAGATAGGTCAAAACAAATAATACTGTGTGTGTGTGTGTGTGTGTGTGTGTGTGTATGTGTACACAGGCAAATGAGATCTGGTACTGGGAATGGGCATTGTTATTTTCAGGACTATTGCTCAGGTAAGCAGTGGGGAATGTGGCTAAATTAACTTAAAATACCACAATGTTGCTGTTTTGAGATTCAACCATTAAAAAAAAATTAAGTACTTGCTGGAATGTCACAAGCCAGAGTTCCAGAAAAGTTGATTCTGATGGTTTTTGCCAGACTTCTCTTTGCTTTTATGTTTGGGCAGAATTTCAGAGTCCTTAATCTGCTATTTTCACTGACAATTTAACTTGATCAAATTTAACTTGTTTTGCTTCAATGGATAGCATCAAAATGAAAAGATAACCCTCAGAGTGGGAAGAAGTGTTGAATATCATATATCTGATAATGCATTTTTATCTAGAATAATGAATTCTTAATGAAGAGATAACTCAATTTTAAAATGAATAGCATTTTTTCAAAGAATATATGTAAATGGCCAAAAAGCTCATGAAGAGATGCTTGATATCATTTTTCAGGGAAATGTAAGTTAAAGTCACATGAGATAACCTTTTACCCTCTTGTATAGTTAAAATCACAAAGACAGATCAAGAAAAATTTGAAACCTTTTATACACTGCTGATTTTACATTGCCATCAATGTAAAATGGTATGACTGCTTTGGAAAACAGTATAGAACTTTTTCAATAGGTTATTTACACTTTATAGTGGGGATTTTTGTTTGTTTGGTTTTTGGTTTTTGTTTTTGGTTTTTGAGACGGTCTCAATCTATCACGCTGGGTAGAGTGCTCTGGCATCACAGCTCACAGCAACCTCAAACTCTTGGTCTCTTGCCTCAGCCTCCCAAATAGCTGGGACTACTGGCACCTGCCACAATGCCTGACTATTTTTTGTTGTTGCTGTTGAAGTTGTTTTAGCTTTAGGCGCAGGTGGGGTACAAACTTGCCCGCTTCAGTGTATGTGGCTGGCATCCTACCTACTGAGCTATGGGTACCACTCAAATATGGTGTTATCTAGACATTCCATTCCTTAGGTATAACCTACCAAATAATTGAAAACAGGTATTCATACTAAAATTTGTACAAGGATGTTCATAGCAAAATTATTCATAGTAGCCACAAAGTGTAAATAACCCAAAGTCTTTGAAGTAATTAATGTATAGGTAAATGAATACAATTGAATACTATTTAACCATAAAATGAATGAAGTATTAATTTATGCTATAATGTGCCCAAACATTGAAAACGTTACGTGAAAGAAGCCAGTTGTAAAAGATAAATTTGTTCATTCAGAATGAAAGTAGGTCAGTAGTGGTTGCCTATAGCTGAGCATGTTGAGAGAAAATACAGAAGGACTGCTAATGGACAAGGGCTTTCTTTCGTGGTGACAAAAATATTCTAAAATTAGGGTTATGGTTACATTACTGTGAATGTACTAGAAAGAGTTGTACACTTTATGTGAATTGTATGGTGTGAGAATGATATCTCAGTATAGACACCTGGATGACAAGTAATGAGGTAACCTAAATGATATGGGTCAATCCTAGGAAGACACAAAGTATCAAAAATGTCAGGAATCTAAGAAATTGAACTTGTACCCCCCAAAATTCTAAGACAAATTCCAGATTCTAATGGCTTCAGAATCCTTTGGTAAGTTATACTAAACATTTTTAAAAGAAATGACACTTCTTCACAAACTTCCAAAAAATGGAATTAGAGGGTGTTAACGTTTTTAATTTTTCTTACATAGGATCTTGCTTTGCCACCCAGGCTGGAGTGCTGTGGAACAATCATACCTCACTGTAACCTTGAATTCTCAGGCTCAAGCAATCCTCCTGCTTCAAGTCCCTGGGATTACTTGATGCCTGGATAATTTTTATTTATTTATTTTTTTTGTAGCGATGGGAGTCTCACTAATACTGCCCATTCTAGTCTCAGACTCATGGCCTGAAACAGTCCGCATCCCTCAGCCTCCCAAAGTGCTGGGCTTATAGTCATGAGGCACTGCTGCAGGCCAGAAAGTGTTACTGAATGTTTTGAGTTTTCCACTCAAAGTTCATGTTGAAGCCTTAATCCCAATAGGGTTATTAGGAGATGAAAGCTTGGGGAGGTAATTAGGTATTGATGAGGTCAGGAAGATACAGCCCCTAGAATGGGATTAGTGCCCTTTTAAGACAAGGAAGATGCCAGAGTGTCGTCTTCTGCTATGACATCATCTGCAAGGCAGGAAGAGGGTCAACAGGAGAATCCTTTCCTGCTGGCCTTTGTTCTCAACTTTCCAGCCTCCATAACTGTGGGAATAAGTGTCTGTTGTTTAAGCCAACCAGGCTATGGTTTTTTGTTATGGCAGCAAGAGCCAACACAGAAATGAACACTTCTCAACTCATTATGTTAGGTCAGTATTACCCTGGTGCAAAGCCAGTGAAAGACATTTAAGGAAAAATCTCTTATGAATCTCTTATGCAATAATTCTCAATAATAGGAAATTAAGTTTAGGAACAACAACAAAAAAATCACTGTAACAGATTAGAATGTCGATCACCACTCTACTAAGGATGGTCCATGCCTTAACATACCCCAAAGATGGGTGATGAGTAATCTGGTCTCCAAAACTCTACCTACTTTCTTGGACTATTTCTGGTACTAACACAGGTGTTCTGGAAAAGGTATTAAGATGGAATTTGGAGTGCTAATAGTTTATTAAGCAATAATGCCTAGGAAAGATTAAAGGAGAGAGATTAGGATTGAATAAGAAAGGCCTTTGGATCATAATCCAGACCTGATACTGGTGAAAGAAAAGGGTTGGTGAGTGGAAGCAGTGTTGGAGCTGCTCGAAGGAAGCAGGCAGGACACGGACTGAAAGTACAACCTTGCAGGAGGTGAGGCTAACCAGAGGTGCAGGAGAGCTGCGACCTCCACAGTGGCTTTTATTGAAAAGATAACAGGTGTGCGGAGTGCCCAGTAATGGCGTACAAGGGCTATGTGCTTAAGGATCTCCAAGTGCTCTTTTCTCACTTGCTCTTTCCCCATAACCCCCACAATGAAGCCCCGTAAAATGTTCAAGGTTTAATACCTGCTTACTAATGAATGACCCATCTTATCTCATTCTCGAAAACTGAGTCACTTGGGGGCTTGCCAAGAAACTGTCCTGCTCTCAGCATTTCCTTGGATGTTAAGAACTGGTGACTGTCCTTGCAAGCATGGTGTCCATTCCCCTACAAGCAGGATTGGGTATAGAGAAAGCCTTAGACTTCCATGCCTCTCTTGTAGTGCTGCCCACCCAATGAATGCTTCAGGTCACAGATTGTCTTTTAGAAGTGTTCCATGTTGGGCAAAAATGCCAGACTCAGGGCTGCTCAGGAAGAGCACAAACTTGGTGTAAAACCTGAGGCAGAGCCTGAAGGCACAACGAGCTAGAGGCTATTTGCCAAATAGGACTCCTTACATTTCTATTACAATTATTTTCTTTTTTTGTTGCTTTCTTTCTTTTTTTTTTTTTTAATGAGACAGAGTCTCACTTTGTCACCCTTAGTAGAGTGCTGTGGTGTCATAGCTCACAGCAACCTTTAACTCTTGGGGTCAAAAGATCCTCTTTCCTCAGCCTCTCAAGTAGCTACAGGCATCCACCATAACTCTGTTTAGAGATGAGGTTTTGCTCTGGCTCAGGCTGGTCTTGAACTCAAGAGCTCAGGCAATCTGCCCACCCCAGCCTCCCAGAGTTCTAGGATTACAGGCGTACAAAGTTTCTCTTTCTTTTTTTAAAAATAATTTTATTAAATCATAATTGTGTACATTGGTGCAATCATAGGGCAGAATGTGCTTCATAAACATTCAGAAATATTTTGATTGTACTGTTACAGAGAGCCTTCATGGCATTTTCTTGATCACTATATAAAGACATTGATACTCTACCTTTAATAAGTTTCACCAGTACCCTGCTAAGATGCACCGTAGGTGTGATCCCACTAATTGCCCTCCCTCTGCCCATCTAGTAGTATTTTTTAAATGAAGATACATCTTTATCCAGTTTTAATTTCATGGATTTAATTAATAGTGTAGCACATATGCATGTTCTCTATTTCAAATTAAAGACAGTGAGTATGAGGCTTCATTGTCTAAAAAATAAAGAAAAAAAAAGTGATGATAATGTTGATTACCTTTTCCTGGCTCCCAAAGACCCAAAGGTTTAATCTCTTAGATTGATTGAAGAGGTAGAGGATGACAGTGATGACAAAAATGGTGAAAGTGACATGTATATCTAAAATATGTCTAGGTGGTAGATATAAATCATAATATTTACACATTGTCTCAACCCTGAGAGGTGTGCATGATTATGCTCATGTTGAGATGGGAAAATAGATGTGCCTTTCCTTCCTGCCTTCATGCTCATTCTGTCTATACACAAAGGCATAGGTGCCCAAACTTGCATTCTGGTCTGCTGAAGGGTTTCCTCTTTCCCTTGTTCTGTTTACACACTCCTGACCACTGCCCCTGGTGCCTTGACCTAGAATTTTTCACTACTTGGATGATTCCATTTATTATAGACTGTGTACCATTTGGATCACTGCAAGATACAGAATGTCTGAAATGAGTCATTCCTTGACAAGGAAAGTACACAGAGTCTTAACTACGTTATCACCCCCTGGAAGGAAACTGAGGCTTCACTATCAGCTCCTGGTGGTGATCTTTAAAAACAAAGCTCAAATTTTTGTTTGATATGTCTTACTCCATGCAAATTTTTGTTTCACTGACCTGCCCACTTAGCCTTTCCCCAAGGTGACTCCTCCAAATGTGATGTATTTTGGAACTTTCTTCTATGTTTTTCAACCTGTTATTTGTGTCTTTCCTTTTTTTTTTTTTTAGAGACAGAGTCTCACTATGTCACCCTCGGTAGGATGCTGTGGTGTCACAGCTCACAGCAACCTCAAACTCTTGGGCTTAAGTGATTCTCACGCCTCAGACTCCTAAGTAGGTGGGAGTATAAGGGCCTGCCACAATGCCTATTTATTTATTTTTTGTTGTTGTAGTTGTCATTGTTGTTTTTAGCAGGCCTGGGCCACGTTCAAACCTGCCAGCCCTGATGTATGTGGCCAGTGCATATTCATTAGTTCATCAAATTGTACCATTTTTCTTGAGCAGTACTCTTCCTTAGGAAAGGAAGATTTTTTTTTAGTAGTTTTGAAGCAATCACCCACATAAGACATGATTTCCTGAATACTTCAAATTCATGGCATCTGCACTCTCCTACCTTTTCGTAAATATTTATATTTATAGGAATGCAGTCCCCTAAATAATGCTGAAAATAATGTATTCCTCTGTTTCAGTTTAAAGTTGGTTAAAACATGCAACTTGACTAGTTATAAATGCTATGTACTAGTACAGCTCAATCATGGAAATAATATGAGAGCAGGAATTGTAAAATTTGTATTTAAAATTTTCATTTTATAATTTATCCTTCCATCATTATTATATTATCTACTTATTATTATTATTATCATTGTTATTGTATTTTTTTGAGACAGAGTCTCTGTTGTCCTGGGGTTGAGTGCCATAGTGTCAACATTGCTCATGGCAATAATATTATTATTTTAAAACATTATCAGTATATAATTTGTGACATGAAATAGACATACAGAAATAAGTATAGGCTATTTATATGTACACAGAAGACTAAGGAGTCTGATTAGCATTTTTTGCTTAGTGAAAACATGTAAAGTTGGAGATAGACAACTAGATTAACTGTTTTCAAGGAACATTTTTAGAAATTTGGAATGTGTGAATGGAAAAAATTGTATTACTCCACTTGATCACTACTTTGGAAAACATTAATATTTCTATGGCTACTATTGAGTTTTCATTTTAGATCTAAATTTTCCAAATGTTTTAAACCAGGTATCCATTTAGGTTCCGAATTCTTAAATGCTACCCATGTTCATGATTCCTTAATATTTTCACCTCCTCTTAGTTATTTACATCATAGAAATGCCCTAAGTAGCTGTGAAAACAATTTAGCCTTACTTCCTTGGTTTTCAGATGATAAATTTGTGAGAACATAAGTCTGGACCCATTTTATAATGTTACATATCTCCTATTTATAAGGCTCAAAATAAAGCTCATACCTATCTATATTCCATAAGGAAATATTCCAGGGGTCGTTCTTTACAAAAATGTGTAGTAAAATTTTTACACTTGGGTCCTATGACTTGGGAGTTATACAATTCAAAGGAGACATGAAATCTTGGACATCTATAGAGAACCATTTTTCATTCGTTTTTTGGCTAAGATCAGGTGTGGAGAACAATCTTTTAGGGATGGAGTAAATGCCTATCTTCTAATTAACCTTGAAAAGAATGATTGTAAATCTGACTATATTTGCTACCTATTTAAATTGTGGTTATATTGGTACCACATGACCAAAAAGAGAAAGAGAAAAATTTTGATGCATTCTAGTTAATGACTGATAACTTTGCTCAGTTAAATTCATTTTATTTTCTGGAATAACGATTAAAACTATGTAAACTGAATATATGGTTCAGGGATTTACAAAAAGACCTAAAATATCCTCAGAGTCTTATGAACAGAGATTGTTAAATGAATCTATTACTTTGGTAGTTATTTCTCCTCTATTATTTTGGCAGGGACAAAGTTAGGAAATTTTTAAGAGAACTGGATTAACAATCTCAAATCAGATGAATGAAGAACTACATAATCATAATACTAGCTGACATTTCTATAGAGATCATTATGTGCCAGAAACACTTACATGTTGGGCATGTATATTTAATCATTTTACACTAATAATGTACCCAGGATCTAAGTAATATCATTATCTATATTTTACAGATGATGTAAGTGGGGCTCAGGTCACACAGTAAATGGCAGATCCCAAATATAAATGAATGCATTCTGACATCAGAGCCTGTACTTATCAACACCTGCCCTGTTATGTACTGAAAATATTTGTCTGGCAATTAGCAAACCCGAATAAAATCAGCATTGGTCTATATTTAGCTTGACTAGCCTAGTTACTGTGTGCTAGGCTATCTTGTTGACATTGTTTGTAGGGAGGGTCTTATGTGGTATTTCTACTTTTCTGTAATCTTCATCATTTGAATTCACCAAAAACTATAGAGCTCTTAACTAAGTACGCAGCACTTTATCAAGATAATGTAGACACAAATGAAGACATTGCCCCTGGCCATGAGGAACTAAAATAGAAGGTAAAAATAAGGAAATGATCTCCACAATATAAGGCAATCTTTAATGCAAAGAAAACCTTACACATGGAGGTAGCCCAGCAATGGCATATATAATCCACCCATGGTTAGGAATTGGTGGGATGAGGAAGAGAGTGTGATGCTTCCAAGAGGACGTGTATTTTGATGATGGCAGTAGTGTTGGTTGAGGTTTTTAAAGGTGGTAATATTTGTGATAAAGAATTTGTCTTGCTTTTCTTCTCAGACATTTCCTATATCCTGCTTTCTATCATAAATATGAATGAAAACAAATTTTACATGTTTATTGTCATAAAAAACACCTTTTTCTCTGAAGTGGGCATTGGGATCTTAGCCAATGCCATCCTCCTTCTCTTCCAGATCCTCACATTTGTTTTTGAGCACAGGCCCAAGCCCACCAACCTGACTATTGGTCACTTGGCCCTCATCCACTTATTCATGCTGCTGACTGTGGGTTTTATGGCTACAGGCATTTTTGGATCTTATAATTTTTGGAATGACATCAAATGTAAGACAATTATCTACCTGTACAGGTTGATGAGGGGCCTCTCCATTAGCACCACCTGCCTACTGAGTGTCCTCCAGGCCATCACCCTCAGCCCCAGGAGCTCCCGTTTGGCAAAGTTCAAACATAACTTGTCACATCACAGCTAGTGTGGCTTTCTCTTCCTATGGGTCTGCAATATGTCTATTAGTGGTCACTTCTTACTCTCCACTAGTGCCACCCCCAATGTGACTTCATATGGCCTTATGTTTGTCATTGAATCCTGCCACCTCTGGCCCCCAAATTACTTCCTCAAGAAGATATTTTTCACACTGTTGACCTTCTTGGATGTCTTCCTTATAGGGCTCATGGCCCTCTCCAGTGGCTACATGGTGATTCTCTTATACAGGCATAAGAGGCAGTCCCAGCATCTTCACAGCACCAACCTTTCTCCAAAAGCATCCCCAGAGCAAAGGGCCACCCAGACCATTCTGCTGCTTATGGGTTTCTTTGTGGTCATGTACTTTTTGGACTGCATTTTCTCCTCAACAATATTGTGGTACAATGACCCAGTTCGTTTTTGTGTCCAGATACTTGTGGGCAATGGCTATGCTGCCATCAGTCCTTTGGTGCTAATCAGTACTGAAAAACGAATAATCAAGTTATTAAATCTATGTTGGGAAGGTCGGTAATTGTTTATTCTGTGGTGGATAACTTCTGTTAAGTGGAGCCAATTAACTGGCTTCAAAATGAACAGTTGCAGCATACAGGATGTGCTCTCTCCGTTAAGTATGTTATATGGAGTTATGTTTTTTCTGTTAATCCTATTGATTTTGGTCCATTTGGCTGGCAAGTGCATAATAGGACATTTAAACTACCTGTCTGACATAACAAAGATGTTTCTCATTTCTAATCAAGAGAGCCAAGGCCGACCTATGAGGTGGTTCTCACTTGTCATGGCCTGCTTGTGTTAGCCCATGCTCCTTACAGATACTTGATGGTTTATCTTGCTTTGTAAGAAACCTATAGTCTTAATGATCTGTATTTAGCCTAACTAGGTACAGAAGCACTTGTTTTCCTGGGTTTATTAATTGTCTCTTCCTTAATCCTCTTTAAAACTGCTTACTCCTTAGTCTTCCTTTCTAGTTTCCCATGCTCCTGCAGTGTTTAAAAAATGTTGGGAGTTGTTGAAGATCAAATTTCATAGAGTCTTTGTAATCACAGAGTATTTACCCCTGAAGATTTGGGTTCATTTCCTATCAGCTGACCCTGATGGCATAACACTGGCTCATCATGATTTATTTTCATGACATTTCCTCTCCAATGACAGTGTTAGATTTCTTACCATCCTCAGTTAAAAATGCCCTGCTTGCCTCAACCAAAAAGTTGTCCTTTATTTGCAGGATATGCATTCCAAATAATGATGAAGGATGTGTGTTAATCAAATCCCTAATCACATATTATGCTGTCTAGGCTGGGAAAACATATTGAATAACACTTGCAAAAGCAAGAAGGTCCACTCTTGTGATTGCTCAAATACTAAATAGAATAGATTTTGCTCCTTTTTTCCAAGAACATAAAATCGTATGAGCTACTTTCTATATCCCATTTAACTTGCCCCTTATTTTTATATAAATTAGAATTATACTTACATCACAGTGCTAGAGTATTAAGCAAGGCACTATATGTTATGATCCATCAACCACAAATTTAGGACTAAATATACTGGGGTTGGCTCGGTGCCTGTGGCTCAAGTGGCTAAGGCACCAGCCACATACACCTGGACTGGCAGGTTCAAATCCAGCCTGCCAAACAATAATGACGCTGCAACCAAAAAATAGCTAGGTGTTGTGGCAGGCACCTGTTAGTCCCAGCCAGCTACTTGGGAGGCGGAGGCAGGAGACTCGCTTGAGCCAGGAGTTGGAGGTTGCTATGAACTGTGAGGCCCCAGCACTCTACTGAGGGTGATAAAGTGAGACTCTGTCTCTAAAATAAATAAATAAATAAAAATAAATGAGCAAATTTCACAGGCATTAAAATACTGGAAAAAAGGAGCCAGACACAAAAGAGTAAATATTCTTGATTTCATTTATATGTTTAAAAAAAATCAAGAATAATCTAAGGTGAAAAAAACAGGTGCTGTGGCTCCTAGCACTCTGGGAGGCCAAGGTGGGTGAATTGCTTGATCTCAGGAGTTGGAGACCGGCCTGAGCAAAAGTGTGACCCCATCTCTACTAAAAATAGAAAAATTAGGCAGGGCATGGTGGCTCATATCCGTAATCCTAGCACTCTCGGAGGCCAAGAGTTCGCTCAAGGGATCGCTTGAGCTCATGATTTTAAGCTCAAACAGAGCAAGTTCCAGACCCAGTCTCTAAAAATAGCTGAATCTTGTGGTGGGCGCCTGTAGTCCTAACTACTTGGGAGGCTGAGGCAAGAGGATCACTTGAGCCTAAGAGTTTGAGGTTGCTGTGAACTATGATGCCATGGCACTCTACCAGGGGCAAGAAAGTGAGACTCTGTCTCAAAAAAAAAAGTAAAAAGCAAAAAAAAAAAAAATCTAAAGTGACAAATTAATAATGTTTTCCTTAGAGATGATCTGGCAAGTAAATGAATGCCATGGAATTCAGAGAAATGAATGCATGGCTGAAGTTAATTAATTTAGCATCTCATATGAAAAATCCACTACTTTTAAGGTCCACTAAATTAAAGGACTAAATATACTAATAGAAAATTTCCCCTTGCATTGTAGAGAAATGAATCCTCTCATCTATGGGTGATATATTGGAGCTGGTTATCTGATCTAAGTCTACCAAAATCTCACTGTTAGCACCCCAAACTTATTTCAGTCCACAGCCTGCCCAGCGACCTGCTTGCCCACTGATCCTATGCTTGTGGAGTAAAGAGGTGCTTACCCAGACAGACATGTGGAGTATTGGATGTACCTGAAAAGGACATGCACAATTTTAAGGAACAGCTGTCAATTAGCTCATTTCTCTGTAGTCATGCAATTTTAGTGTTTGTAGAAAGGTGACAAGATCCCACTGGGGAGCACAGAACCGAGTCCCCAATGGAACATTGCACCTGACTCTTTTTTTTTTTTTTCTTTGAGACAGAATCTCACTATATTGCCCTCAGTAGATAGCTGTGGCATCACAGCTCACAGCAACCTCTAACTCTTGGGCTAAAGCAATTCTCTTGCCTCAGCATCCCAAGTAGCTGGGACAACAGGTGCCCACCACAAACACTTGGCTATTTTTTTTGTTGTAGTTATCATTGTTGATTTGCAGGCCTGGGCTGGATTTGAAACCGCCAGCCTGGTGCATGTGGCTGGTGCCCTAGCTGCTGAGCTACAGGTGCCGAGCATGCACCTGACTCTTTGTTGTACTTTATTCTCTTCTTGAAAATAGCAATCTGGGGAGAGCTGTGTTCAAAACTTTTTTCCAAGTTCCTTTGACATATCTGTGTGAAGGATCAGAAGGGTCACAGTCATGTAGACAACACTACGTTCTCTCATTTTAATCCTAAAATAAGTCCAAATTCACTTCATATTTAATAATGCCTCCAACTCTGAGATAAAAGATTCCTGACACCTCCTGTGAGTTCATAGTGTTTCTGGGCATCCTCTCCCTACAATGTGTGATGGGCACACATCTCAAGGAGTGTTCTCACATGGAGCCTGGCATTTCTAGGCATTAGCTCTCATGAACTTCATGATTTATAAGAGCTTAGTTTCCACTTTCAATCTATGGGTTAATTTTAGAAGTGATTGTAAAAGTGATGAATAAACAATGGAGAAATAGAGGCAGATCTGGCAGTTGGGAGTTGAGGTAGTCACAGGCATATGGAGTACAATTAAAGCTGAAGATTAGCCCATGTTGTACTCACCTCTACAAGGAATCTGAATGATCCAACTTGTATCCAAATGAAGGAGCTTACAAATAAACAATACACAATTATGCTTCAATATCTGGGGCAGTTTATACAAGTATAAAATCCTATAAAATTTTATGAGATCTGTGACAAAATGGGACTCCATGACTTGCAGTCAAAAGAAAATGTGATAATTTTAGTAACCCCCCGATCTTCCAGGTATTCAAAATAGAAGATAGAACTTTAAATCAATTATTATCAATATGTTAATGGTTAAAACAGATAGAATGTATGAAAATATTAGTAATTTCCAGAGAAGTGGAAACTTAAAATGAATTGAATAGAAACAAAAACTAAATAAAAATATACTATCTACTATATATATAACATTTCAGATAGATGGGTCTGGAGAGGATTGGACTCTGCAAAAAAAAAGTTGAGGAACTTCCAAACAGGTTAATTAGACATTAAAACTCATACAGAGAAGGAAGGGAGAAAAATTAAAGGTTTAAAACATGTAATAAGGAGGAGAGAGAGGGAGGGAGAGGGATTGGTGTGCACTCAACTAACAAGCACAGTAAAAGGGTGTGTGGCAAACCCTTATGTGAGGGACACAACTATAACTTGGACTCTATCTAACAAATGCCAACAGTGTAACCTAATCATCTATACCCTCATATTAAGGTGAAATAAAAAGAAAATGAAACGAGGACCTCCATATTATTTTCCACAATGGTTGTACTAATTTACATTCTCATCAAGACTATATAAAAATTCCCTTTTCTCTGTATCTTCACCAGCATCTGTTATTTTTTGGCTTTTATATAATGGCCATTCTAACTGTGTTGAGATGGTATCTCTTTATGACTTTGATTTGTATTTCCCTGATAATTAGTGACATTGAGTATTTTCTCATATACTTTCTGGTCATTTGTATAGCTTCTTTTGAGAAATGTCTATTTATGTCCTTTGCCCAATTTGTAATGGTATTATTCAGTTTTTACTGTTGAGTTGTTTGAGTTCCCCATATCTTCTGGATATACTTTCATATGTGTTCATGACAGTAGATGTTGTCTTTTCACTTCTACACATGAGTCCTACCTCCCTCAAGTATTTTGTCTATGGCCAGTCTAGTGGTGATGAATTCCCTCAAAGTTTGTTTATTTGGGAAAGACTTTATTTCTCCTTCATTTATGAAAAATAACATTGCTGGATATAACGTCCTTGGCTTATAGTGTTTTTTTTTTTTTTTTCCTTTTAGCACTTTGAATATATCATCCCTTTTTCTCCTAGTCTGCAAAGTTTCTGCTTGGGAGAAAGCAGAAACTCCCATTGTGGAAAATAATATGGAGGTCCTCATTTCATTAATTTGTTGTTAGTCTATGGAAGGTCTCTTATAAGTGACTATGCATTTTTCTCTGTTATCAGAGTTTTCTCTTTGTCTTTGACTTTTAATAGTTTGACTATAATGTGCCCTGAAGAACTCATGGAGACCTCATCTAATGTGCATGATGCAATGGTACATTTTAAAACTATTAAGAAATGAGTATAATTGTGATGGATGTGTTACTTAGTTCAATGTAAGCATTTCACATTGTGTATCAAAGCAATACACTGAACCGCATAAATGCATCAATGTACAAAGTTATGATTTAATAAAATATAATAATTAAAAATGAAGAAAGAAAGAAAGAAAATGCTTGACTAACTCAGCAAAACAGCACAGGCATGCAGGCTCAACATACACACACACACTAGACACAGCATCCTCTTTGCACATCAGGGTCTCACTTAGAAACCTGATTTATGAAAAATCGGTCATGAAAATTTAAAACTTTTGAAAATACAGGAAACACACAGAGGCCAGGGTTTAGGTTGCATAATTGATTCTCCAGCTTTGGACACTATTTCTGCCTGATGTTCACCAATGGGGGATTCTTGTTTCATTCTAAATGTTCACCAACCTAGACTGCATGTCTTCAGGACTACCAAGTAATCTTTACAATGCAATACTGCAACATTTGGGGTCTTTTTCATTGTGCATTCCTGAACATACACAAAAGCAAACCAAACTTTCAGCCATTTTCCACAAGAAAAGAACCACATAAAGGACTTATTTTAACCTGTATCTTCTTATCTAATCTCAAAGTTATTTTGTACAGAGTAATAGAAACAATTTAAATGCCTGAAAGACTAGATGAACTAGAGGGGAAAAGGATACATTTGCCATTTTGAAAATCCTTGAGTCTTTTAAAGGATAGTCTAAGAACTGGCTCCTTTCCTTCCCAAAGTGTCCACAGCTGGTTCAGTTGCAGAGTCGTGGACACACATAGACGTGCTTACTGTTCTGAGATACGTTCTAATGTTTCACAAAAACGAAACAGTCTGCTGACAGTCACGCCACATAGTGGTACTGATTGGGGTTGTCCTTGTTTCTCTCCATATAATCTCTGTCTAGGGATTCAATCCTCTTTTTTCAAATCTCCAGGCTTTCCTGGAAATTTTAGCTGATTATATAATTCAGAAACTAGAAGATTGTGACCTAGCGTGTTCCTCATCTTTATTATTCTGACAATAGTAGCATCAATCTGATACTGTCTATCCTGAAACTCTCTCTCAGTGGTGCTAACTTGTTCCTCAACAGTTTCCTTCATCTGAATTTGATTGATATTTATTCTAAACAACTTGTGCTTGAAGTCCCCATTGAAAGTGAACTTGTCTGCATCCTCCACCTCCTTCCCCTTGGGGCACTTGGTCAGCACACATGCTTTGCCACAGGCCAGGGACTGCAGCACTCTCTGCTGCTGGCTGTCCTCTATGCTGGTGGCCATTTTTATTTCCTTGATGCTAAACTCATCTCCTTCGTTGAACACTAGAAGCACCAATTTCTGGAAGATGGACACCTGGAACTCCTCTTCCCCTGTTTA
Organism: Arctocebus calabarensis; assembly: GCA_963573935.1. Lineage (NCBI taxonomy): Eukaryota > Metazoa > Chordata > Mammalia > Primates > Lorisidae > Arctocebus > Arctocebus calabarensis. The sequence goes on from CAUYON010090318.1 coordinate 39,510, forward strand.
AACTCTGCTTTTAAAATAGCATGCCCAAAGTATTTTGCCACTGAAGCTTTTGACCACTGTGTTTTCTGAGATACAATGTCTTAAATACTTCCTAAAGTTTAATCATTTCTGGAGTCAAGGGGCATGTATGTCGGCCAGTACCCCATCCTGAGAATATTTATGGTGAGGTCTATAGGGCCTGGGTCACTTTGATTCTGCATATGCTGCTTGAAGTGGACCATGATGTCCTTGAACATGCCCTCCAGCTTGCTGGTGAAAACCGAGCCACACTCACGCTTGAGTTTCGACAGCATTGACTTCTCAGTATCCACTGAGGCACTTTCCCTGACAAGGAGTCTTTTTTTTTTTTTCTTTTTTTTATAAAATGCTTCAAAGACATCTTTTCTGTGGATGAACCAGAAGATGATCATGATCTTGTCCAGGGTCTGCTCCAGCTCCTCATCTGTGGCCTCCTTGTTTCCTGCCTGCAACTCCGAATCAACATGCGTTGTGATGAGCTTCGCAGGCTTGTTGGGCCTCTTGTTGATGAACATCTTGAAGGACTCCTTTATCAGGTTGATGAACTGCTCAGTCACGTGGTTCACTCTGTCTTTGAATTCCAGCAGGTCTTTATCCTTCTTGGGATTGATGACAATCGTCATCCCAATAATCTTCATGTACTCGCTACACTGCTGTAGCAACGCCTTCTGCCTGCCCTTGATGTGGCTGAGCAGCTGGTACATCTGCCTGAGATCTGGCACCCTGTTTTCATCCAGCAAGTGGTCGAGCCCCTCCCCTAATAGCTTTTTCTCCATACAAGCAATCAGTGGTTTCTGTGTGCTAGGGTCTAGGTATGTGATCTCTTGGTCTCCTTCTTCTTCTAAATGTTTACTTACATGGTTAAGATATTCTGGAACCTCTCTCTCGCATTAATCTTTGGCCTTCTGCAGCATACAATTAGTCTCTTCCAAAATTTTCACTTCAAAAGAATCTTTATATACCTGCAGGTCAGACAGCATACCCAGCAGGCTCCATAGTAGGCTCTTCTCCTGCTCAATTAGCAGCAGAATTCAGTCTATTATCTTCCTCTGAACCACCTTATCAATAATAACATGGTTTTAAACAGCTCTAATCTCATGTCCAAGATGGAGGGAAGCATGGAGTTCTGCAGCATGGAGGCGAGGTCCAAGAACAGGAAGATGCTCCTGATCATGATCATTTGTCTGCAGTGGTCTTGCCAGCATGCGTTCATCTTCTTCAGGAATAAGACACTGTCTAGCGAGTCTTCTCTAAACTGGAGGATTTGCACCTGGATGTGGTCCTCGCAGACCTGGCACAGCTGCTTGTACGGTGTCTGGGACACTTTATGGAAGCAGAGATTTTCTACAACCTGGTACAGCTCCTCCAGGTTGCACCTGACCCATGTGCTGCTCTGGACGGCCTGCATGGCCTTGAGGAGCTTCTGCCACGTGTCCTGCATGTAGTTGTCGGGCAGCTGGGGTCTGTCTCGAAATTCTTTGTGACCAGCTTCTTGGAGACCCCCGAGATCCCTGGCTTGGCAGAGCCAGAGGCCAGCACTGTGGGCTTAGTGAGGCTACTGGTGCAGACCATGAGTGCCAAGAAGCTACTCGTCTGCGGGGCCACTTCTGCCATGGCTGGGTGGGACTATTTTGTTCCTTGTGGAGGAGCCAAGTACCAGATGCCTTTATGCAGCCATGATGAAGCTCCTCCCTATATTTCCTTCCAATGCCTGTCCTTTTGAATGTAACCAGACAATCTTTGCTGAGACTCATAAAACTACAATTAGGACAACCACATGGCCCACCAAGCCCACTACTGGATATATATCCATAGTTAAGAAAATCAGTATATGAAAGAGATATCTACATTTCATGTTTATTGCAGTACTATTCACAATAGCCAATGTATAGAGTCAACTTGAATGTCCATGGAAACAAGAAATGGATAAAGAACATGTGATACATATATATGTGCATATACACACTCACACTCACACACAATGGAATTCCATTCAACCATAAAACAAGAATGAAATGCTATCATTCCTAGCAACATAGATGAGCCTGAAGGACATTATATTTAGTAAAATAAGTCAAGCATAGAAAGATAAATACCAGATGTTCTCACTCACATATGGGAATGAAAATAGTTGAGTTCATAGAATTAGAAAATAGACTGTGGGTGGAGCCTGTGGCTTAGTGGGTAGGGTACTGGCCCCATAAACGGAGGGTGGTGAGTTCAAACCTACCCTGGCCAACCTGCAACAAAAAAATAACTGGGCATTGTGGCAGACACCTGTAGTCCCAGCTACTCAGGAGGCTGAGGCAAGAGAATTGCCTAAGTCCAAGAGTTGGAGGTTGGTGTGAACTGTGATGCCATGGCACTGTACTGAGGGCGATAAAGTGAGACTCTGTTTCTAAAAATAAATAAATAAATAAAAATAAAAATAGAAAATAGACTTGTGGTTATTAGAGAATGGGAAGGGTGGGGCAGGCAGGATATAGGAAGTAATTAGGTACGAGATACAAAACTACAGCTAAATAGGAGGAATAGGGGGCGGAGCATGATGGCTGAGGGGATGGACCTTGAGTTCAGCTCTCCCAGAACATCAGGTGAGAGTGAGTGGGTTAGATCTTTCCCAGTGTGGAATATTAGCGTAGACAGGCAGTTTGGGGCGTGCAGTGAAGTGGTGGATTGCTGGACTTGAAATGTAATCCAGAGCTGCGGAATCTGCCAGAAAGACTTCTGTGCAGCTGGTGGTCTGCCGCAGCAGCAACCAGGCCTCGCCATGGAGGACTACAATCCCCAGTTCCTGGAGAAACTAGGTGATGCGTGGAAAGTTTGGGGAAGTGTGGACTCCTGAAAGGAATTTGGCGGCCAGAAATGGGTGCTGTTCAGAGCGGTGGGGGGCTAGGCAGCTGCATAGAAAATTAAGGGGAAAGGGTCCCCGCTTAGGAAACAGACACATTTTGAAATTTCTGAAATGGTGACTGCCATAGGCACCTTTTCAGGGGCCAGGTGTGGCGATTTGAATCTCACCTGCAGGCAACCCTCCTGCACCCCAAACTGCTCCAGGGTACTCTGCACTTCACGAGAACTGTTGCAGGGGAGTTTGTGAAACCTGCCTGTGAAGATTTTTTGAGATCGGTGAAATCTACAATTCGGCAGGGTCTAGGAGGCGGAGCACAATAGCAGACGGGATGGACCTTTAGCTCAGTTCTCCCAGAACAGCAGGAGAGAATGAGGGGGCTAAATCTTTCCCTGTGGGGAATATTGGTGTAGACTGGCAGTTTGGGGTGTGCAATGAACTGGCGGATTGCTGGACTCAAAGTGTAATCCAGGGCCGCGGAGAATGCCCGAAAAGTCTCTGTGCTGCTGCTGAAGCCCTGGGAGGTGGCAACGAGCCCCTCCCCCATGGAAGTTTACAATTCCCAGTTCCGAGGAAACTAAGAGTTGAGTGGAAAAATTGGTGAAGTGTGGACTCCTGAGCAGAATTTGGTGGTCAGATAGGGGTGCCATCTGGAGCAGCACAGCGGAGGCTAGGCAGCCAGTCAGGAAGCAGATGTATTTTGAAATTTTAGAAATGGCAATTGCCATAGGTACCTCTTCCCATGGGCCAGGTGCAGCAATTTGAGTCTCACCTGCAGGCAGCCATCCTGCACCCAAAGCTGGTCCAGGATACCCTGCACTTCACAGGAACTGTTGTAGGGAGAATTTGTGAACCTGCCTGTGAAGATTCTTTTTGAAATTGGTGGAATCATCTCAGTGGGGTCTAAGCGCCAAGCAGGTAGCCAGGCAACCATCAAAAAAACAACATCAATGGTGAATCAGGGATAAGCCTGGGAACCACTTATGGTGCCACTTGGTGTTCATAAAGTCATGGCGCTACCTGGTGTCCATAAAGTATATTGCAACATAAATATATTCCTACTAAAGTTGATCCCTACAGCATACATAGTCATATGTTTATATATATAGATATATAAGAATAATATTTTTGTTGGTGGTGCCTTTCTTCTCTTTTTTCTTTGCTCATTCTTTTTGCTCTTTTGTGTTTTATCCTTTTCTTGTAGGAGTTATTATTAATTTTTTTATTATTAATACTATTTTTTTCTTTTCCTCTTCTTCCCTTCTTATGGTTGCTGAGAGTGCTTACATCAGACTATTAGAGTTTTTTCTTTTTTCTTTTTTTACTTATTATTATTATTATTGTTGTTGTTTTTGTCTGTTTATTTGTTTCTGATTGTGCATCTGTGTGCTTGTGTGTCTGGTGGCTTTTTTGTCTGTTTATTTGCTCATTTGGTTTCAACGTGTTTTGTGTTTTGCTAAATCCTCGGGTTGGCTATTTTCCTTAACTCCAATTTTTACATTCAATAATAACAAGGGGGCTTGGAGGATGATGGCTGACTGGAGCCAGCTTTCAACAGAAACTTCAGTCCAGAGGGAGAGATGATGGCCAGAAAGAACCCAACAAAGCCAGAAGAGTGGGAACTGAGCTTAGAGAAGAGATAGATAATTGCAGCCTGTTGAGGCAAGCTGTGACTTCAAGGAAATAAATTTCAAATACAGAACTCATCCCAAAGAAGACATGTGTCCATCTCCTCCCCCCAAGAGAGTTGCTTGCTTGCTGTGGGGTCTCTGCTAGTGAGCAGTGAACTGAGATTCACTTTTCTCACCCCATCAGAGTGAATTTCTGGAAGCTGGAACTCCTTCTCTAGAGAGTCCCTGTTGTGAGCCTAGGAATTTCCTTGTCTGGCAGGAAGTTCAAACAAATATTTTCCCTGCCTCCTTGAACTTCCAGTCTACCCTTCCCTGCTGGCCTGACAGTCTAGAAGTCCAATCCCTGCAGAAACTAGAATGTCTGCACTTCTTGGCTAGGACTGGGCATTGCACAGACAAAGGCAGTGCAGCTATGCTGTATCTGTGAATCTGGTAACAGCGCAGAAAGACACAGAGGGAAAGGTGTCTGACCTGGCTCTGAGAAAGTATATCTTAGCAATAGGCAGAGGCTTGGGTCTCTGTGCGATGGGTGGAGACTTGGGAACTGCTGAGGTGCATGAACCCAAGTGTGGACACCTCCACCCAACATCAGCATTAATAGAGCAATCCTGCTGGGGTCGAATTTTGGAGAGTCACCCCAACTCGGTGGTCTGCCACAGGGAACCAGACCTTGCCCTATAGGGATATGAGAGCTGCAGAACAGTGGCAGCAAAAGTGCAGTGGCTAAGGGAGAAATAAATTTGCTATCTGGATATCCTTAGGTTCAGATTGAGCTCAGGTGGAATATTCTCCCAGTTGTCATTGAGTACCTGAGGCAGGCAGGCTTCAGCTCCCACTGCTGGTTGGTGGCAGAGGGAGGAGGCATTGACTTTACTTTGACCCTGGCAGGCAAAAAGCCCTGGCACATTTGCTTATTGGACAGAACTGGGCCACAGATATGGGGTTAACAGAGACTGGTAGTGGGGTTACCAGAGACTGCTGGTGAAGGGTGAGCAATGTGGGAAAAGAGGCATCATCCCCCTTGCTCCAAACTTTCTAGTGGATGGGCCTTTCTGACTCATCAGAGCACCAGAGCAATCTTAGCTTGAGCTATCAGTAGACTCCTGCTATCTAGTTGCTGGAGACCTTTTGAACTCTCCAGCTAGACAGTGGGTGCTGATTGGGACCATTGGTTTGGAACTCTTGAACTGGACAAATCACCTGAGGACCCTCCAGAGTGTCACCCTGTTTTGTTGTAGTGGGAAGGTTCAATTTTCCTATTCCAGGTGTTGCGGGGTGGGGGATGTCTTAGTTGCTTGTATTTGTATTTCACCAAAGCTGAGACTTCAACCCAGAGGCACTGATTCACTAGGATTGGACAGAAATAAGCTGAATACAAGACAGCTGAATACACAACACCTAGCCCCACTATACCAAGCAGGTGTCCAGAGTCTCAGGCTGTAGTACTGTATGGGTCCTTTGCAAAGTTGTAGAGGAATAGCTGCAGTCACCAGTTTCAGCTCTATGGTGAAGGGCTGGTCAACCACAACCCCAGAAGCCTCCAGTCCAATTTCATCTTACCTGATCATCTAGCCAAACAGTGAAAAACAGTCATGGGGTGGAATCAGCGGAAAAACTCTGGCAACATGAATAATCAGAACAATTCAACTCCCCCAAGGAATGACAAACCAACCAAACCAGAGGATCCCATTCACAAACAGATAGCTGAGATATCAGAAATTGAATTTAGAATTTGTATTGCAAATAAGATTAAGAGAATGGAAGTAAAGTTGGAATTAGAAATTCTAGGAATAATTCAAAAGTTGTCTCAAGAATTCAATGAACTCAGAGACAAAATCACCAGACTTTGACACATTGAGAAAAGAAGTTGCAGCCTTTCAAGATATGAGAAATACAGTAGAATCCCTCAGTAATGGAATGGAGCAGGCAGAAGAAAGAATTTCTGACATTGAAGACAAAGCTTTGAACACTCCCAAATGCTCAAAGAGGAAGAGAAGTGGAGAGCAAAACCAGATCATTCTCTCAGAGAGCTCTGGGATAATTTGAAGAAAACTAATACTCACCTTATAGGAATTCCCGAAGGTGAGGAGGTGGCTTTGAAAGGCACAGAGGCTCTATTTCATGAGATAATGAAGGAGACCTTCCTAGACATGCCAAGAGATTCTGAAATTCAGATAGCAGACAGTTTTAAAACCCCAGCAGGACTCAGTTTGAATAAGACATCTCCAAGGCACATTATAATTAACTTTACCAAAGTTAATATGAAGGAGCCAGATGTAAGAAATTCTACAAGCAGCCAGATGTAAGAAAACCATAACCTATAAGGGGAAGAATATTAGAATGACTTCAGATCTCTCTGCTGAAACATTTCAAGCTAGAAGAAGATGGTCATCTACCTTCAAGCTCCTAATAAAAAACAATTTCAACCCAGGATCTTGTATCCAGCTAAAATGAGTTTCACTTATGATGGAGAAATTAAATACATTAAAGATATTCACATGCT
>CAUYON010090320.1:0-11817 GCA_963573935.1 Arctocebus calabarensis
CAAGTAGCTGGGACTACAGGCACCCACCACAATGCCCGGCCATTTTTTGGTTGCAGCTGTCATTGTTGTTTGGCAGGCCCAGGCTGGATTCGAACCCGCCAGCTCCGGTGTACGTGGCTGGCGCCTTAGCCTGTTGAGCCATAGGCACTGAGCCGATACTTTTGTAAACTTTAACAAAAATGATTTAAAAAGTTAATCACAAAGCATATAGTCCAGATTTTTTTCTTCTTTTACTTTTTATTATTTGTATTAATTAATTTATTTTATTTATTTGTATTTATTCATTTATTTTTGAGACCCTGTCTCCTAAGATGGAGTGCCATGGCCTCATTTCAACACACTACAACCTCAAACTCCAACTTCTTCCTCCTGAGTAGCTGGAACCTCAGGTGCCACCATGCCTGGCTAATTCTTTTTGTGGTAGAGATTATTACCCAGGCTGGCTGGAACTCATGGGTTCAAACAGTTCTCCTGCTTTGGCTTCTCAAAGTGCTGGGATTATAGGTGTGAGCCACTGTGGCCTGCCCTTTTTTTTTTTTTTTTTAGATGAACATAAGTATGTACTTACACAAAACTAGACGTTTTAAAAAAATAAGTAAAGTTGACTTTTTTTTTTTTTTGATATGCAGTTCTCTGAGTTTTAACGTGTGCAGATTTGTGTGACTGTCACCATGGTCAGGGTGAAGAGCAGGGTTGTCAGCTGCCACTGCCACCCTGCTGTCTGTTCTCAGTTGCTGTACCTAACACATTTGAGAACACCCTACTGATGGAATCATGTGTCTCACCTTTTGAAACTGCTGCTCTTAGTATAGTATCTTAAGGGTTAGCAAGGGGAGGAGGGCTGAATGGCTTGTCGTCTATTCCCCAGTTGGAGGATGTTTGTGTTGTTTCTGGATTTTGATGATTAGGTTTTTGTGTGAACATTTCGTTTTCATTTCTCTTAGATACATACATAGAAGTGGGATTGCTGGGTCATATTAAGTCTCTTCTTAATTTAAACTTCCAAACTTTTCCAAAGCAGCTGAAGCATTTTGTGTCCCCACCAGCACTTTGTATAGGCCTGGCTACTGTCAGGTCTATTAAAGCAGTTCTAACAGGTGTGCAGTAGTAGCTTTTTGTGGTTTTAATTTGTGTTTCCCAAGTGAATGGAGATGTTTGTACCTTCTCATGGGCTCATTTGCTGCATAGTGGCTGCTAGCTATGGCACATACACCAACACACCCTCAGGGCAGCCTTGCAAGAGAACTGGGGGCAGCCCTATTGCCCTTCAGCAGAAGAGTGGACTGATAAGCTGTGGTCCACGCGAATTGGAACATGAGCACAAGTGGGAATGGATAAGCTACTGCAACACCCACAACACAGGCGAGTTTCAGAAACAGCTGCAGGCTCAGCTCCTGAGGCTTGGGAGCAGGCTGAGACAGGAGGATCACTCAGGCCAGATTCAGGACTTTCCCCTCGGTGTAGTGAGTCCCACATCTGTCTCTCTCTCTCTCTCTCTTTTTTTGAGACGGAGTGTCACTATGTCGCCCTTGGTAGAGTGCTCTTGGCGTCATAGCTCACAGCAACCTCAAACTCTTGGGCTTAAACGATTCTCTTGCCTCAGCCTCCCAAGTAGCTGGGACTCCAGGCATCTGACACAAAGCCCAGCTATTTTTGTTGTTGTTGTTGTTGTAGTTGTCATTGTTGTTTAACAGGCCTAGGCTGGGTTCGAACCTGCCAGCTCCAGTGTATGTGGCCGGCGCCCTAACTGCTGAGCTATAGGTGCTGAGCCTAGGCCCACATCTCTTAAAACATTAGACTAACATTTAGTGATAAACATGAGGGGATTTTTGTTTTTTTAATCGCCCTTGGTAGAGTGCTGTGGCATTACAGCTCACAGCAACCTCCAACTCCTGGGCTTAGCCTCCCAAGTAGCTGGGACTACAGGCGCCCCCACAACGCCTGGCTATTTTTTTGTTGCAGTTGGGCTGGGGCCGGGTTTGAACCCTCCACCCTCCGTATATGGGGCTGACACCCCACCCACTGAGCCACAGGCGCTGTCCGGGAGGGAATGTTTTTTAAAAGCAAGATAGTCAGGGTGGTGCTTGTAGCTCATGCAGCTAAGGCATCAGCCACATACACCAGAGCTGGTGGGTTTGAATCTGGCCCAGGCCTGCCAAATAATGACAACTACAACCAAAAAATAGCCAGGCATTGTGGCAGGTGCCTGTAGTCCCAGCTACTCTGGAGGCTGAGGCAAGAGAATGACTTAAGTGCAGAAGTTGGAGGTTGCTGTGAACTGTGATGCCATAGCATTCTACCCAGGGTGACAGCTTGAGGCTCTGCCTCAAAAACAAAAACAAGATAATCATAAACATTAAATTCAAGTTGACTTGTGCAGGAGAGCACAGGTGTCCAGGTGATTGGTAATTTTCTAGTTTCTAAATGAGGGGTGATGGGCCGGGTGCGATGACTCATGCCTGTAAGTCCTAGCAGTCTGGGAGTCCGAGAATGGTAGATTGCCTGAGCTTACACATTCAAGACCAACCTGAACAAGAGTAAGACCTGGTCTCTAAAAATAGCTCGGCATTGTGGGTGCCTGTAGTCCCAACTACTAAGGAGGCTGAGGCAAGAGAATCACTTGAGCCCAAGAGTTTGACGTTGCTGTGAGCTATGATGCCATAGCACTCTACCCAGGGTGACAAAGTAAGAATCAGTCTCAAAATAAATAAATAAATGGGGATGGCATCATGATCTTTATAACCATGCATCATAACTTGCATGTTACCTTGTATTTCTGTTTGTATTTCACAAATTACATAATAAAATATTTTAAACAGACAAAATGCCACTTTGGGAACCAGTCTTCGAAAAAATCTGGATGAACTCGTACAGTCTCGATACTGAATTCAGGGAGGTGATGAAGTACATAACATGAAAATTGTAACCTATAATGGTAAAAATACTGGCTTCAGGGCAGGTGCAGTGGTTTATGCTTGTGATCCTGGTACTCTGGGAGGATCACTTGAGCCTAGGAGTTTGAGGTTGCTATGAACTAGGCTGAGGGTGGAACTCAGAGTAAGACTCTGTCTCAACAAAAGGAAAAAAATATAGGCTCAGCACCTGTGGCTCAACAGGCTAAGGCGCCAGCCACGTACACCTAAGCTGGAGGGTTTGAATCCAGCCTGGCCCTCCAAAAAACAATGGTGGCTGCAACCAAAAATAGCCGGGCGTTGTGGCGGGCGCCTGTAGTCCCAGCTACTTGGGAGGCAGAGACAGGAGACTTGCTTGAGCCCAGGAATTGGAGGTTACTGTGAGCTGTGATGCCACAGCCCTCTATCCAGGGTGACAGCTTCTCAAAAAAAAAAAGGAAAAAAATATATTTTCCTTCACCACCTTTAAACAGTCTCTTCGTTGATTTTTATTCTATTTATTTTTCTATTTATCTTTGTATAGGCCAGTGGCACGGGGGCTCATACCTAAAATCCCAACACTCTGGGAGGCCGAGGAGGGTGGATCACTTGAGCTCAGGACCTCTAGACAGCCTGAGCAAGAGCAAAACCCCATCTCTACTAAAAATGGAAAAACTAGCCAAGCATTGTGTCAGGCTAATTCTTCTAGTAGGCTCCCTTCTACTCAAGAGGCTGAGGCAGGAGGATCACTTGAGCCCAGGGTTTGGAGATTGCTGTGAGCTAAGATGCCAGAGCACTCTACCCAGGCTACAGAGTAAGACTCTGTCTCAAAAAAAAAAAAAAGAAAAATTCTTGTATAAATGGAGTCATTTTATATCCAGTTTATTTGAATTAACATAGTATGTTTGAGATCCATCGGTATTATTTTTTTTCTTTCTTTCTTTTTTTTATTTGTAGAGACAGAGTCTTACTTTATCACCCTCAGTAGAGTGCCGTGGCGTCACACAGCTCACAGCAACCTCCAACTCCTGGGCTTAGGCGATTCTCTTGCCTCAGCCTCCCGAGTAGCTGGGACTATAGGTGCCAGCCACAACGCCTGGCTCTTTCTGTTTTTTTGGGGGGTTTTTTGCAGTTTGGCCAAGGCAGGGTTTGGACCAGCCACCTTCGGTATATGTGGCTGGCGCCCTACTCGATGAGCCACAGGCACCGCCCTGTATTATTTCTTACGTATGTCACTGTTTTTATTGGTGAATAGTGATCAGTTTAGCTGATGGCAGCTGGGGTCATTGCTCCTCTTAGAGCTAAGGTTGCACCAGTCCAGGTAAAGCCTCGAGCCCATTAGGCCTCCCCCATTTCCTGCTGAGAAGTTCTGTGTGTTACATCACCTACATGGTTCCCCATGTAAATTCTCCTTTAAACCATCCTGCGTGTGTGTGTGTGTGTGTGTGTGTATTTATTTATTTATTTTTTCTTTTCATTGCAGTTTGGCCAGGGCCAGGTTTGAACCCGCCACCCTGGGTATATTGGGCTGGCACCCTAGTCACTGAACCACAGGCACTGCCCACGTATATTTTAAAAAAATGTCTTTTACCTAGGTTTGCGCTTTCTGGTGGTCTTCATGCCCTTCTGGAAATCTGAATTTGTGTGTGTTGTCATTTACCTTTAGCCCAAAGAACTCCCTTTGGCATTTCTTATGTTTTAGGATTTTGTGATGGTTTATTCTAGCTTCTGGTAATCCAAAAATATTTTATTTCACCTTCATTTCTATAGGATTTTTTTGCTAGAAATTGAATTCAGGTTGTTTAATTTTATTGTATATGATGAAGGTATGTCCCTGATGTTATAAGATACATTATATATAATGTATCTTAGTTATACATTAATTATATATAGTAAAATGGTTACTATAGTAGAACAACTTAACATATCAATTATCTCACACAGTTAACCATTTTTCCCTATGTGGTAAGAGCAGCTACAATCTATTCATTTATCAAAAATCTTGAATATAGGCTCGGCACCTGTGGCTCAAGCGGCTAAGGTGCCAGCCATATACACCTGAGCTGGCGAGTTCGAATCCAGCCCGGGCCTGCCAAACAACGATGGCTGCAACCAAAAAATGGCTGGGCGTTGTGGCAGGCACCTGTAATCCCAGCTACTTGGGAGGCTGAGGCAGGAGACTCACTTAAGCCCAGGAATTGGAGGTTGCTGTGAGCTGTGATGCCACAGCACTCTATCCAGGGTGACAGCTTGAGGCTCTGTCTCACCAAAAAAAAGAAAAAAAAAATCTTGAACATAGGCCAGGTGCAGTGGCTCATGCCTATAATCCCAGCGCTCTGGAGGCCGAGGCGGGTGGATTGCCTGAGTTCAGGAGTTTGAGACCAGCCTGAGCAAAAGCGAGACCAGTCTCTACTAAAAATAAAAAAAATGAGGCAAGAGGATCACTTCAGCTATGATACTACAGTACTCTACCCAGTCCGACAGCTTGAGACTCAGTCTCAAAAGAAAATTTTTTCTTTTTCTTTTTTGTAGAGACAGAGTCTCACTTTTTCGCCCTCGGTAGAGTGCCGTGGCGTCACACAGCTCACAGCAACCTCCAACTCCTGGGCTTAGGTGATTCTCTTGCCTCAGCCTCCCGAGTAGCTGGGACTACAGGCGCCCACCACAACGCTCAGCTATTTTTTTGTTGTAGTTCTTCTGGGGCTGGGTCTGAACCCGCCACCCCCAGTACATGGGGCCGGCGCCCCACTCACTGAGCCATAGGTGCCACCCAAAAGAAATCTTGAATACAATACACTGTTATGTAGTGTACCTCCTTTGATGTATTTTGAAATGTTAAATCCAGCTTGCAATCCTGGAATAATAATAATAATTATTATTATTATTTTGCAGTTTTTGGCCAGCGTTGGGTTTGAACCCGCCACCTCTGGCATATGGGGCTGGCGCCTTACTCCTTTGAGCCACAGGTGCCGCCCTGGAATAATTATTTGATCAAGATATATGTAACTTCTGGGTGGTGCCTGTGCCTCAGTGAGTAGGGCACCAGACCCATACACCGAGGGTGGCGGGTTCAAACCTGGCCCCAGCCAAACTGCTACAAAAAGTAGCCAGACGTTGTGGCGGGCACCTGTAGTCCCAGCTACTTGGGAGGCTGAGGCAAGAGAATCGCCTAACCCCAGGAGTTGGAGGTTGCTGTGAGTTACAATGCCACAGCACTCTACCAAGGGCAACAAAGTGCAACTTGGGGTGGAGTCTTGCCTTGGTGTGTGACACACCTCTTGAGGGCAAGACGCAATAATAAGACGGACTTTACGTAACAAATGCAATCAGTGTAACCTGGTTTCTTGTACCCTCAATGAATCCCCAAAAATTAAAAAAAAAAGGTATTTTTCTTAAGGATTTTTACATCCATGATTTACCAGATTGTTGTTTTTGTTGTTGTTGTTTTTTTTGAGACACTTTTGTTTCCTTGACTGGAGTGCAGTGACCTCATCACAGCCCACTAGAGCCTCAAACTTCGGGGCTCAAGGGATCCTCTTGCTCTGGAGTAGGGGGCTATAGAGATGTGCTGCTATGCCCAGCCTAGTTTTCGTATTTTTTGTTGTTGTAGAGACAGAGTCCCACTTTATCGCCCTCGGTGGAGTGCCGTGGCGTCACATAGCTCACAGCAACCCCCAACTCCTGGGCTTAGGCAATTCTCTTGCCTCAGCCTCCCAAGTAGCTGGGACTACAGGTGCCCACCATAATGCCCAGCTATTTTTTACTGCAGTTTGGCCAGGGCTGGGTTTGAACCCGTCACTCTCAGTATTTGGGACCGGTGCCCTACTCATTGAGCCACCAGCGCTGCCCTAGTTTTCATATTTTTTTGTAGATATGGTCTTGCTGTGTTGCTCATGCTGGGTGGGAAGGTTTTTTGTTGCAAATTTAGTTTCATTAAAATTTACTGCCTCAGTGCCTGTAGCTCAGCTGCTAGGGCGCCAGTCACATACACCAGAGCTGATGGGTTTGAATCCAGACTGGGCCTGCCAAACAAAAATGACAGCTACAACCAAAAAATAGCCAGGTGTTGTGGCTGGCACCTGTGGTCCCAGCTGCTTAGGAGGCTGAGGCAAGACAATCACTTAAGCCCAGGAGTTTGAGGTTGCTGTTAGCTATGACGCCACAGCACTCTAGCCAGGGCGACAGCGTGAGACTATCTCAAAAAAAAAAAAAAAAAAATTGGCTTGGCGCCTGTGGCTCAATGGGCTAAGGCTCCAGCCACGTACACCTGAGCTGGGGGGTTCGAATCCAGCCCTGGCCTGCCAAACAACAATGTCAGCTGCAACCAAAAAATGGCTGGGGGTTGTGGCGGGTGCCTGTTGGGAGGCAGAGGCAGGAGACTCGCTTGAGCCCAGGAACTGGAGGTTGCTGTGAGCTGTGATGCCACAGCGCTCTATCCAGGGTGTCAGCTTGAGGCTCTGTCTCAAAAAAAAAAATTTACCTTGACTTACTGTTGATTGTAATCCATTCTGTGTCAATTTTGTAAGTTGCATTTTTCAGGGTATTTGTCCATTTCATTTAACTTTTGGCATCAAATTGTTCATGATTTAACACCTTTTTCACGCTTCTAGGACCTGTGCTGATGAACCCTCTTTCCTTGTATTCTGGGTTTTATTCTCTTTTTCTTGGTCACTAGGCTAGTTGTTAATCAATTTTTTTTATTTTGTTATGAGAACTGGCTTTTGGCTTTGTTAAACTTCTCTGTTGTTTGTTTTCAGTTTCATTGATTGCTGTTCTTTATTATTTCCTTCCTTCCATTTCCTTCCAAGTTTATCCTGCTAATTTTTTTTTGGCATTATGAGGTGGAACTGTAAGTCTTGATTAATGTGCTGTACTCCTGTTCTCCAGAGAAACAGAACTAATGTCTTTCTCTGTCAGTCTCTGCTTTTCCAAGGAGTAGGCTGACGAGATCATGGAGTCTGAGGAAAGCTGGGTGTGATTCTAGTCCAAAGGCAGGAGGAGACCAGTATCCCAGCTCAAGCCTCCAGGCAAATTCTTCCTTCCTGCACCTGTTTGTTCTGACCCTCAAGGATCTAGAGTTTGGGTAAGGCCCACCCACATTTGAGAGGGCAGTCTGCAGAGTCCATAGTTGCAGTGCTAATCTCATCCAGAAACACTCTATAACAAACTAATCTGGACCCTCTGTGGCACAGTCAGGGTGACACATAAACACATGAAATTAATCGCCACGTATGTTGTATTTTATTATTCAGTTCAGGATATTTTCTAGCTTGGCTCTGTAGCAGGTGCCTATGGTCTCAGCTGGAGGCTGAGATGAGAGAATGAATCACTTGAGCCCAGGAGCTGGAGGCTGCAGTGACTCAAGCTAGTGATAGAGGGAGACCTTGTCTCTTAAAAAAAAAAAAAACTCCCCTGTGATTTCTTCTTTGAGCTGCATATTAGACATATGTTGTTTAATATCTGATACTTGAGCTTTTTCTATATATCTTACTATAATCCTATAAATTGGGGTTTCTGATGCTCGGAAGGTTGGGGCACACACTATGTGCGATTTCAGTGCATTCGTATCTTTTGGAAACTGCTGTGAGGCCCAGTGTCTGTGACTTGGTCTTTGTCTGTGTCTCAGAACATCTGTGGATGTCAGTGGTTCTCTGGCTATTTGTTGGGCCGTGGTAGTTTAATAGTGTGGTTATAAATCATCAGTATTATTCTTGATTTCTTTTTCTTTGGTCTATTCTGTTGGTTTCTGAGAAGAGTATTCAAATTATAGTTGGATGTTACATTTTTATCCATTCTGACAATCCCTAACTCTGTGTTTAGCCACTAACATTGAATTGAATTATAGATTCAGACCAACCAGCTTATCTGAGTTCATTCCCTGTGTTCTTTTGTATTATTTAGATATTTTTCTGAGTTTCATCTTTATTTTTCTTTTATTCTTTGCACTTTTTATGTAGAGGTTGCTTTAGGGATTAAGATCTACTTTTTCAGGGTCTGCTTAAGGTAGCAGCATTGTAGCACATCACACCCAGTGCAGCTGGGGACTGCTCCTCTACACTCCACGTGCTATGGAGGTATCCACTCACATTATACAAACCCCACAAGATAAGGTTTTGAACAGACTTAGGGAATAAAGTTCATCAACTCCACACTTGATGTTTTCATCAGTACTTTTGATGGTTTTTAAGCATTTTTTTCTTGCAGATTAGCCTAACATGGCAGACCAGAGACAGCGCTCACTTTCTACCTCTGGGGAGTCACTCTACCATGTCCTCGGACTGGACAAGAATGCAACCTCAGATGACATTAAAAAGTCTTATCGGTAAGAGGCCAGGCCTAAGCCACCAGGTTCGCTCAGAAAGACAAGGACGCCCTCTTATATAGTCAGCATTTTACCTAGAACCACAGCCCCTTCTCCTTCCCACAGACTCGTTGCTCCATGGGAAACAGTTCTGTTGTGTCCTTGTGTGTGCAGTGTGCTCCTTACAGCCTAAAATTGTCATGTTAATGTTCTCTTGGTGACAGAAAACAGCACTCTGTAGATCATACAAACGGTCCACAGTTCCGCAGAGAGTCAAGATCTGAACTGCTTGGAGACCTTCGTGGCCAGCAGAGCTTTTGAGTTGCCACACGAGTTTCTTGTTTTGACACAGTGGTGATAGTACCTTCACTCAGCTGGACTCAAAGGACTTAACTCTTAAGAGACCGATACTAATCCAGACAAGCAGATAGCCTCCCTTGTGTTCTTCGCATTGTATAACCTACTGAACACATTGAAATGCTGTTCTTGCACCCTCCTGCTTACCACTTCATTTGACAGAATGAAATGCTAACTGCTAACTGCAGTTAGCTGCTGGGACACCAGGGCTTAGTGGTAGGGTCTCCCTTTCTGCTGCTGCAGGTGCTGGCCAGAGCCTGACTCAGCTCAGGACCCTCGGCGGTTGGTCAGGGTGGGGGGATTTGCTGCAGAGATTACTCTTGACCCTTGCATTCTGGAACTCTGAAAAGTTGGAAAGTGAGGTGTAATGCATAAACATTTCTTCCACTGGACCCTCCAAGTCCAGTAACCAAGATAGAGCCAGGAAATGAATTTGGTTTGCAGGAAACTTGCCTTGAAATATCACCCCGACAAGAACCCTGATAACCCAGAGGCTGCAGACAAGTTCAAGGAGATCAACAACGCCCACACCATCCTGACGGACGCCACCAAAAGGAACATCTACGACAAATACGGCTCCCTGGGGCTCTATGTGGCCGAGCAGTTTGGGGAGGAGAACGTGAACACCTACTTTGTGCTCTCCAGTTGGTGGGCCAAGGTGAGGGCAGGTGGTGAGCCCCCAGTCTGTAGGGCACCGAGAGCTCCTTGATTCAAACATTTACACTCTGAGACATGGTTTCTGGGCTTGGGCCAGCTCTCCTGCATCATGGCATAGGTCTCTGGTTGGTCTGGCGGTTGCTGTGACAAGCCAACGCACACAGAGCCAGACCCACGGGGAGCCGGTTTTAGCAACATAATGTTCTTTTATGAGTAACTCCAAATTTTTAAAGGGTGGAGATAGAGAATAACCCTTTTTTTTCATTAGCATTTCTTTTTTTTTTTTTTTTTTTTTTTTTGAGGCAGTCTTACTCACTTCTATAGAGTGCAGTTGCATCACAGCTCATAGCAATCTCAAGCACTTGGGCTCAAGAGATTCTCTTGCCTCAGCCTCCTGCGTAGCTGGGATGACAGGCGCCCCCCACAATGCCTGGCTATTTTTTAGAGACGGAGTCTCACTCTTGTTGGCTGGTCTTGAACCTGTGAGCTCAGGCAGTCCACCTGCCTTGGCCTCCCAAGTGCTGGGATTAAGCCACCACAAGCCATTTCCTTATTTTATTCCCAGGGTGTTCAGCATTTATAAGGGTGAAGGGGGATGGGTCCGTGGCTCACACCTGTAATCCCAGCACTCTGGAAGGCCGAGGCAGGTGCTTTGCTTGAGCTGAGGAGTTTGAGACCAGCCTGAGCAAGAGCAAGACCTCATCTCTACTAAAAAGAGAAAAACTAGCTGGGCACAGTGGTAGGCACCTATAGTCCTAGCTGCTGTCCCTCAAGAGGCCGAGGCAGAAGGATCACTTGAGCCCAAGAATTTGATGTAGTTGTGAGCAATAACGCCATGGCCTTCTAGTCTGGGTGACACAGTGAGTGAGACTTTCTCTCAAAAAAGAAAAGAAAAGAAATAACATATATACATATGAACAGAGGGCATAAATTATCCCATTGCCGATAAGTATAGGAAACCTGTTTTTTTTGGTTTGTTTTTGTTTTTTATAGAGACAGAGTCTCACTTTATCGCCCTCGGTGGAGTCCCCTGGCATCACACAGCTCACAGCAACCTCCAACTCCTAGGCTTAGGCGATTCTTTTGCCTTAGCCTCCCAAGTAGCTGGGACTATAGGCGCCCGCCACAACGCCCGACTATTTTTCTATTTTGCAGTTCCGCTGAGGCTGGGTTTGAACCTGCCACCTTCGGTATATGGGGCTGGCGCCCTACTCGAGCCATAGGCGCCATCCAGGAAGTCTGTTTTTGTCTCGTACTTTTCAGCCCTCATTCTTATCTTTAAAAATTTTTCTTTAAGCAACTGATCCCTTTCTGTCTTTCCTGCTGAGTTCTTTATTTACAATGCTGTTAGCAAGAAATGTGCCCTCTGCAGGAGGGTACTGTGCCATGGCCTGCTTGTGTTCTCCGGGTCACACAACACCTGCCTCTTATACCCCCAGGCCCTGTTTGTTTTCTGTGGCCTCCTCACCTGCTGCTACTGCTGCTGCTGCCTGTGCTGCTGCTTCAACTGCTGCTGTGGGAAATGCAAGCCCAAAGCGCCCGAGGGTGAGGAGACAGAGTTCTATGTGTCCCCCGAGGACCTGGAGGCACAGCTGCAGTCTGATGAGAGGG
>CAUYON010090322.1:0-27501 GCA_963573935.1 Arctocebus calabarensis
CAACCTCCAATTCCTGGGCTCAAGCGAGTCTCCTGCCTCTGCCTCCCAAGTAGCTGGGATCACAGGCGCCTGCCACAACGCCCGGCCATTTTTGGTTGCAGCCATCATTGTTGTTTGGCGGGTCCGGGCTGGATTCGAACCCGCCAGGTCAGGTGTACGTGGCTGGCACCTTAGCCCGTTGAGCCACAGGCGCCGAGCCGATATTGAGCATTTTTTCATATACCTTTTGGCCATTTGAATGTCTTCTTTTGAGACGTGTCTGTTCAGGTCTTTTGCCTATTTTTAAATTGCATTATTCAGTGTTGCTATTCAGTTGTTTTGAGTTCCTTACACAAGCTCATTATTAATCCCTTGTTGGATGGATAGTTTGCAGAAATTTTCTTCCATTCTTTAGATTGTCTCTTCATTTTGTTTCTGTTATTGTGCAGAAGCATTTGAGCTTGATGTGATCTCATTTGCCCATTTTTGCTTTGGTTGCCTGTGGTTTTGAGGTCTTATCCAAAAAAAACCTTTTTTTTGAGATAGAATCTCACTTTGTCACCCACAGTAGAGTGCCATGGCGTCATAGTTCACAGCAACCTCACACTCCTCAAGCAATTCTCTTTCCTCAGTCTTCCAAGCAGCTGGGACAATTGGCGCCTACCACAACATCCAGCTATATCCAAAAACTTTGCCCAGACCAATGTCTTTTAGTATTTCTCCAGTGTTTCCTTTTAGCAGTTTCATGGTTTAGGGGGCCTTTCATTGAAGTCTTTAATCCATTTTTGAGTTGATTTTTTTTTTTTATATATATAGTAAATAAAAATACTGTTTAAAAAACTGGGAAGTCATTACATTAGAACAAAAGCAAACAACAGAGTGTAGATTGACAGTACCAATGGTTGCTCAAAAAGCCTCTGAACTGGCTCAGCACCTGTGGCTCAACAGGCTAAGGCGCCTGCCACATACACCTGAGCTGGCTGGTTCGAATCCAGCCCGGGCTGCCAAACAACAATGACGGCTGCAACAACAACAAAAAAAATGGCCGGGCGTTGTGGCGGGCACCTGTAGTCCCAGCTACTTGGGAGGCAGAGGCAAGAGACTCGCTTTGAGCCCAGGAATTGGAGGTTGCTGTGAGCTGTGATGCCATGGCACTCTATCCAGGGTGACAGCTTGAGACTCTGTCTCAAAAAAAAAAAGCTAGTTTCATTCTCCTGTATATGGATCTCCAGTTCTTCTAATGCCACTTATTAAGGAAACTATCCTTTCCCCATGTATGTTCTTGGCACTTTGGTTAAAAATTAATTATCTGTAAGTGTATGGATTTATTTCTGGGTTCTCTGTTCTGTTTTATTGGTCTATATGTCTTATTTTTATGCTAGTACCATGCTATTTTGTTTACTATAGTTTTTTTTTTCAGCGACTAAATTCCTTATCTGATTTTTTTTTTCTTTGAGACAGAATCTCAAGCTGTCACCCTGAGTAGAATGCTGGTGGCATCACTGCTTACAGCAACCTCCAGCTCTTGGGCTTAAGCGATTCTCTTGCCTCAGTCTCCCAAGTAGCTGGAACTACAGACACCCACCAAAATGCCTGGCTACTTTTAGGTTGTAGTTGTCATTGTTTGGCAGGCCCGGGCTGGATTCGAACCCACCAGCTCCAGTGTATGTGGTTGGCGCACTAGCTGCTTGAGCTACAGGCACCGAGCCTACTATAGATTTATATAATGTAATTTGTTGGGGTTTTTTTTGGGGGGGGGGTTGTTGTTTAAACAGGAGTGGGATCTTGCTTTGTCACCCAGGCTGAAGTACAATAACCCATACATAGTTTACTGATGTCTAGAACTCTTGGCCTCAAGTAGCCCTCCCACCTCAGCCTCCAGAGTAGAGTGCTGAGGCTATGGGCATATACTACTATGCCCAGCTAGGTTTCTTTATTACAATTTTAGAGACAGGGGTCTTGCTGTGTTGTCCAGGCTGTTCTCAACTCCTGGCCTCAAGCAGTCTGCCCACTGCAGCCTAGCTGGGATTACCTGTTTGAGCCACTGTCCCTAGCATATAATATAATTTTAAATTAGGTAGTGTCATGCCTCCAGCTTCTTTCTTTTTATTTAAGACTCCTTTGGCTATTTGGGGTCTTTATAGTCCTACATGAATTTTAGGGCTTATTTTCTTTTTCTGGGAAGAATGATATTGGTATTTGATCCCTCTGGTTAATATAAAATGAGCTTTTATTTAGATGTATTCACTATTCTTTGTGGCTTTTTTCCCCCCTCTCTGTCACTTGATTTCCTTTTTGTGAGAAAGAAGAACTGTCTACCCTACTTGTTGGAGAAAAAAAATTCTAATTGGAATTATTAATGAGCAGAACAATATTTGCTCTCCCCTCCCTAGCTTTACATTTATAAATACTATCTTAGAACAGGAGACCTAGGTGCCTGTTAGTGGTGGTGACACAGTTCTTGCAGCTCAGAGAAGATGATCATGATAGCTTCAAGATAATAAGGAAAGCAGCCAGCAACTGGAGTGTTTCCTTTTGTCTTTTTCTCTGGGATGATCAGCCTAAGGGTATTGTTAAGGTGTGATGAGAGAGGCCTTGGATACAGCATCCTAGGAAGTTCAGAGGCTTTTTTTTTTGAGACAGAGCCTCAAGCTGTCACCCTAGATAGAGTGCCGTAGCATCACAGCTCACAGCAACCTCCAACTCCTGGGCTCAAGTAAGTCTCCCCACTCCGCCTCCCAAGTAGCTGGGACTACAGGTGCCCGCCACAACACCCGGCCATTTTTTTGGTTGCAGCCGTCATTGTTGTTTGGCGGGCCCAGGCTGGATTCGAACCCGCCAGCTCAGCTGTACGTGGCTGGCGCCTTAGCCTGTTGAGCCACAGGTGCCGAGCCAGTTCAGAGACTTTTTGAGCAACCATTGGTACTGTCAGTCTACACTCTGTTTGTTTGCTTTTGTTCTAATGTAATGACTTCCTAGTTTTTTAAACAGTATTTTTATTTGAGAAAAAATAAATCTTCCGTGAAACTACAAATACAAAAAACAGAAGGGTTTTATTTATTTAAATTTGTAGATTCAAACATACAATATAGTATTTATAATCAGAAGAGTTGGGTGAGTTTCAGGAACATAAAGATTTGAAGTCAGAGGGCTGGTAGGGTGGCTCACACCTTTAATCCTAGCACTTTGGGAGGATGAGGCAAGTGGATTGCCTGAGCTCAGAGGTTCAAGACCAGCCTGAGCAAGAGCAAGACCTCACGTCTAAAACATAGCTGGGCAGGCACTTTTAGTCCCAACTACTTGGAAGGCTTAGGCAAAAGGATCACTTGAGCCCAAGAGTTTGAGGTTGCTGCGAGCCGTGATGCCACAGCACTCTACCAAGGGTGACAAAGTGAGACTCTGTCTCAAAAAAAAAAGATTTGAAGTCAGGGTTTTGGATGGCTATTGGCCCAGCTTTTATGAGTATATATCTATTTTTTTTCAATTTTACAATAGTAAATTTTTTTGTCACATATATAGGCAAATAGTAAAAGCAAAAAATAAAATATGTGGAACTACAACTGTGAAGAGGTACTTTCAGCGTCCCCGAAGCTCTTCTGCTCAACTGTAGGGTATGGAGAACAAATCCCTAGTGTCACTGCTCTGTACTCAGGAGTGTTGTAAGGGTGTGGCTGAGTAAGCTGGGAAGAGTGCCTTCCTGGTGACATGAGTCATTCTTGGCACCTACACTGGAAGGGTAAGAGGCGTGTACTTGGAGACCAAATGACAATGCTAACATAAGTCTCTGAGCAAGCTGTGATTCCAAATAGAAAAGAATGAAAGGCATCTATTATCTTCACTTGAAAATTTTTTTATCCTGTATTCTGGCCTAGCCAAGAACTCTTTCAAATACATAGAATTGCTAACAATATGTATATATTATACAGAGGATGCCAAAAGAATATATACACATTTTTAAAAAGGAAAAAACTGTATGAAATATGTAATACTCAAGTCACATATGATTTCTGTAGTTACAAGAGGTGCTCGACATGACTTGAATAGTATCCAACCTCAAACTCTTGGGCTTAAGCGATTCTCTTGCCTCAGCCTCCTAAGTGGCTGAGACCACAGGTGCCTGCCACAACACCCAGCTTTTTTTTGTTGTTGTAGTTGTCATTATTGTTTAGCAAATCTGGGCTGGGTTTGAACTCACCAGCCCCGGTGTATGTGGCCGGCCCTAACTGCTGAGCCATGGGTGCTAAGCCAGTGTCCATCTTTTGTTATCAGAATATGTTGAGTGTTACAATTTTAGTAGTGTTTTTCTTTCTTAAAATACGTTCACATTTTTTGGGCACCCTCTGTATATGCTTGTTCCTCTTCTCCTGTCATCTCATTTTATTGAATTGTAAGATAACAGATGAAGTCATCTACTTTCTCTAAAAAGTAACATAGTGTATGTGGGTTGCTTGTCACATGAAACAGGAAAGCTGTACCCAGGCAGCTTTATGCCTCTAATTACTAGAGATAAGTGTTTACAATAAGTTTTTTAATATAAGGCTTATCATCAAGATTCTAGTCACCAGCTGCAAAAGCAGGTTCTTTTTTGAGGCTGGATCTCAAATATGGTATCCAGATAACCATGGCCTGAGAACTGGTCAAAAAACGCATGATTTGGGTGGTGCTTGTGGCTCAGTGAGGAGGGTGCCAACCCCATATACTGAGGGTGACAGGTTTGAAACTGGCCCTGGCCAAACTGCAACAAAAAAAAATAGGCACTGTCAGCTTGGCACCTGTGGCTCATCGGGCTGAGGTGCCATCCACGTGCACCTGAGCTGGCAGGTTCGACTCCAGCCCGGGCCCGCCAAACAACAATGGTGGCTGCAACCAAAAAATGGCCGGGCATTGTGGCAGGCGCCTGTGGTCTCAGCTACTTGGGAGGCAGCGGCAGGAGACTCGCTTGAGCCCAGGAATTGGAGGTTGCTGTGAGCTGCGGTGCCACAGCACTCTATCCAGAGTGACAGCTTGAGGCTCTGTCTCCAAAGGAAAAAAAAAAAAAAATAGGCATTGTGGCGTGTGCCTGTAGTCCCAGCTACTCGGGAGGCTGAAGCAAGAGAATCACCCAAGTTCAAAAGCTGGAGGTTGCTGTGAGCTGTGACAACACCACACTCTACTGAAGTTGACAAAGTGAGACTCTATCACTAAAAAAACAAAAAATTAAAAATGCATGATTTGGGGCCCCACCCCAGATCCATTGAATCAGAAATTGAGGATGGGGCCCAGCAATCTAAGTTTTAACAACCTGCAAATGTTTCTGATGCAAACTCAGTGATCACGTGGGATGTGACTGATGAATGAAAGAGGGAGTATGGAGGATGCTTAGATGAGGAGCTGAAGGCTAGAGTAGAGCATGGCCACACCAAGTGATAAGGCAAGGAGGGGTGTCCAGCGCTGCTCTGAGAGGCACCTTCTGAGTTGAAGCAGGTATGCCACTAATTTTATCCCTCTTTGTGCTGTAACTGTAGCAGAGAAAAAGGAGAATGCAAACAATTCTGAATGTACACTCTTCCAATTCACTACAGTTCATATCTCAGGCAGCTCTCTGTGTATGTGGACAAGTTACCACTGTAGGTCATTACCATTCACTGAATGTGCAGAGGCCGCCAAGCTTCCTTTGCCCAAGGTCCTAAGTAGGGAGTATGATCCAATAGCATACATAGCCTATGTTCCAGCCAGTCCATAAAATGTTCTTCCTCCCTTAACTGAGAGGAAGGGAGGGAGAAGTGAGACTCCCACCTTGAAGACCTGGAGGAGCAACTTGAAACACCTTGATTCCCCCAAAGAAACCACAGACACAGGACAAGGCATTGCCCCAGTAATCCTACCTTCCTTTCACTAGCACCTGCTGCTGCCTCCTTGCTCTGGCCACTCTAGCACACACTGGGCCTTCTTCATATTCCAGCCCAGGTTTTCTTTTTTTTTATTATTTTTTTTGAGACAGAGCCTCAAGCTGTCACCCTGGGTAGAGTGCAGTGGTATCACAGCTCACAGCAACCTCCAATTCCTGAGCTCAAGCGAGTCTCTTGCCTACGCCTCCCAACTAGCTGGGATTATAGGCGCCCGCCACAAAGCCCGGCCATTTTTTGGTTGCAGCTGTCATTATTGTTTGGCGGGCCGGGGCTGGATTCGAACCCTCCAGCTCAGGTGTACGTGGCTGACGCCTTAGCCCGTTGAGCCACAGGCACGGAGCCCTAGCCTAAGTTTTCTATTCATACTATCCCTTCTTTCCACCTTCTTGGAACATATTGTTGGCTTCCTGATTCCTCAATTCACTCAGTTATGCACTCTTAGCCACTAACAATCTGACAAGGGCACATACACGAACTGAATTTAGAGTTCCATCTTGTATGAGTGCCATGTAAAGATGACATACGGAGATAGAAATTACTAGCTGTTGTCATTAATGGATCCAGCACATTGTCTGGCTGGGACCTGTGCACTGCATGTAGTAGAGAGTCCTGGAAACAGCTCTCTCACTAAGGCTCAAAAAAGACTGAACTGTTGGCTCGGCTCGAATTGGAGATTGCTGTGAGCTGTGATGCCACAGCACTCTATCCAGGGCGACAGCTTGAGGCTCTGACTCAAAAAAAAAAAAAAGACTGAACTGTGCCTCTTACTCATGAGTATAAAAATTCAGGATCATGGGTGGTACCTGTACTCAGTGAGTAGGGCATCAGCCCTATATACCAGGGTGGTGGGTTCAAACCTAGCCCTGACCAAACTGTACCAAAAAATAGCCAGGCATAGTCCCAGCTACTCGGGAGGCTGAGGCAAGAGAATAGCCTAAGCCCAGGAGTTGGAGGTTGCTGTGAGCTGTGATAGCACGACACTCTACCAAGGGTAATAAAGTGAGACTCTTGTCTCAAAAAAAAAGAAAAAGAAATCCAGGATCATCTTTTATGTATATATAGTCTCATGCTGTTTTGCCTAATATTTATCATTACAGACTGTATACTTAAAATATTTTGCACTCTGGCAGGAGAATATCTCTAAACCAATTCCTTGTGATGATGTTGATTGTTCCCTCCTGAGGGAACAGATTTTCGGGGCTTTTCTTTCACTCCCTAGTTGATGCTCCTTAAATGCCTACGTCTGTAACCATTCTCAATAAGGCTTATTTCAGCCCCTATGTTTGTCTAAGAGCTAGTACAGCTATACTTCAGAGATAGCGCAGGTCTAGTTCCATACCATTGCAATAAAGCAAGTCCATGAATTTTTTGGTTTCTTATTGCATATAAAAGTTATGTTTACACTATACTGTGGGCTATTAAATGTATAATAGATTTACATATACATTACGTATACATTATGTTATAATACATTAAATGTATTATGTATGAAAAAAACAGACATCATTTGAAAATGATTTTATGTTTTATGTATGAAAAAAACAGACATCATTTGAAATGATTTTTTAGCACTTCATTGCTAAAAAATGCTGACAATCAGGCCGGGCATGGTGGCTCATGCCTGTAATCCTAGCATTCTGGGAGGCCGAGGCAGGTAGATTGCTTGCTCTCGTGAGTTTGAGACTAGCCTAAGCAAAAGCAAGACCCTGTCTCTACAAAAAATAGAAAAACTGAGGCAAGAGGATCACTGGAGCTCACGAGTTGGAGGTTGCTGTGAGCTATAACACCACAGCACTCTACCCAGGGCACAGCTTGAGATTCTGTCTCAAAAAAATAATTGCTAACAATCATCTGAGCCTTCAGCGAGTCATAATCTTGTTGCTGGTGGAAGGTCTTACTTCCATGTGGATGGCTACTCAGGGTGATTATGACTAATAAAGGAGGTGGTTCTGAAAGTTGGGGTGGCTATGGCAATTTCTTTTAAAATAAGGCAAGTCTGCCATATCAATTGACTCTTCCATTCATGAAAGACTTCTCTGTAGCATGCAATGCTGTTTGATAGCATTTTACCCACAGTAGAACTTCCTTCAAAATTGGCATCACTTCTCACAAACCCTGCCACTGCTTTATCAACTAAGTTTACATGATATTCTAAATCCTTTGCCGTCATTTCAACCATGTTCACAGCATCTTCACAAGGAGGAATGTCCATCTCAAAAACCACTTTATTTGCTCATGCGTAAGAAGCAACTCTTTCAAGTTTGCTGTTGCTGTTCAAGTTTGATCCTGAGATTGCAGCAATTTAGTCACACCTTCAGGCTCCACTTTCAATTCTAGTTCTCTTGCTACTTCCACAACATCTGTAGCGACTCCCTCCAATGAAGTGGTGAATCCCTCAAAGTCATCCACGAGGGTTGGAATCAACTTCTTTCAAACTCCTGTTGACTTTTTGACCTCCTCCCATGAATCATGAATCTTATTAATAACACCTGAAATGGTGAAATTGTTTTGTTTTTTTTTTCTTTGAGACAGAGTCTCAAGCTATCACCCTGGGTAGAATGCTGTGGCGTCACAGCTCACAGCAACCTCCAACTCCTGGGCTTAAGCGATTCTCTTGCCTCAGTCTCCCAAGTAGCTGGTACTATAGGCGCCTGTCACAACACCCGGCCATTTTTTGGCTGTAGTTGTCATTGTCGTTTGTCAGGCCCAGGCTGGATTCGAACCTGCCAGCTCTGGTGTAGATCTTTGCCAGGTCCATTAGAGGAATCAACTATCTATGGCACTTTCATAGCCTTACAAAATGTATTTCTTTAATAATAACATTTGAAAGCCAGAATGAGTCCTTGATCCATGGGCTGCAGAATAGATGTTGTGTTAGCAGCCATGAAAACATTAACTTCCTTGTACATCTCTATCAGAGCTCTTGGGTGACCAAGTACGTTATCAACAAGCAGTAATATTTGGAAAAAAGAAAATATTTTTTCTGCATAGTAGGTCTCTACAGAATATTTAAATATTCAGTATAACCATGCTATAACCAGGTGTGCTGTCACCCAGGCTTTGCTTTTCCATTTATAGAACACAGGCAGAGTAGATCCAGTGTGATTCTTTAGGGCTAGGATTTTCAGAATGGTAAATGAGTATTGGCCTCAACTTAAAGTCACCAGCTTCATTTCTCCAAACAAAAGAATCAAGTTTGAAGTCAGGCATTGATTTTTCTTCCCTAGCTATGAAAGATCTCCATAGCATCTTCGTTCAGTGTAAGGCTGTTTCATCTATATTAAATGGCTGTTGTTTAGTGTACCCACCTTCACCAATTATCTTAGCTAAATCTTCTGTATAACTTGCTGCAGTTTCTCCACCAGCACTTGCTGCTTCACCTTATACTTTTATGTTATAGAGATGCTTTTTTCCTTAAACCTCATGAGCCAATCTCTGCTAGCTTAATTTTTCTTCCTCAGCTTCCTCATCTCTTTCAGCCTTCATAAAATTGAAGAGAGTTAGGGCCCTTCTCTGGATTAGGCTTTGGCTTAAGGGAATATGTGGTTGGTTTGATGACCTGGACCACTGAAACTTTTTCCATATCAGCAATAAGGCTGTTTTCCTTTCTCATCTTTTGTGTGTTCACTGTAGTAGCATGTTTAGTTCCCTTCAAGAACTTTTCCTTTGCATTTACAACTTGGCTGAATGGTACAGGAAGCCTAGCTTTCAGCCCATCTTGACTTTCAACATGCCTTCCTCACTAAACTTAATCATTTGTAGCTTTTGATTTAAAGTGAGGAACATGTGACTCTTCCTTTCACTTGAACACTTAGAGGCCAATGTAGGGTTATTAACTGGCCTAATTTCAGTATTGTTGTCTCTCAGAAGAGGGTGTCCTGAGCAGAAGGAGAGAGATAAGAGAATGGTCAGTTAGTGGAGCAGTTAGGAGTACACATAATAAATGGTTAAGTTCACTGTCTTACATGGGCAGTGGCACCCCAAAACAATTGTAAAAGTAACATCAGAGATCACTGACCACACATCACCGTAACAGATATTATAATTAATAATGAAGGGGGCAGTGCCTGTGGCTCAGTGAGTAGAGTGCTGGCCTCATATGCTGGAGGTGGCGGGTTTAAACCTGGCCTTCGCCAAAATAATAATAATAATGAAAACGTTGGACATATTGCAAGAATTACCAAAATGTAACACAGAGGCACGAAGAGATTACATGCTGTGGGAGGATGGCCCTGTAGACTTGTCCACTGCAGGGTTCACGGGATTCAATTTATAAAAACACAGTATCTGTAAGGCACAACAAAGCAAAGTGCAATCAAATGGGGTATGCCTGTGTAAGAATTCAATTTAGGTGTGAACCATATCTTTTCTGTGCTATCTCTTGATTTGCCTTTAACTCAGAGAAAAGCAAGAATTAGCTATATGGCTTGGTTTCCTGCCCCATAAGAAGAAATGTAGTACTAGGATTCAATTGTATGCAAGTTGATTCTCCAAAATAGAAGAGAAAGTCCCAAAGGAGCTATTCCATGGTACCCAAACCCCTGTGTTTTTTTTTTTTTTTTTGAGACCGAGCCTCAAGCTGTCATCCTGGATAGAGTGCTGTGGCATCACAGCTCACAGCAACCTCCAATTCCTGGGCTCTAGCGAGTCTCTTGCCTCTGCCTCCCAAGTAGCTGGGACTACAGGCGCCCGCCACAACACCCGGCCATTTTTTGGTTGTAGCCATCATTGTTGTTTGGTGGGCCCAGGCTGGATTCAGTCCCGCCAGCTCAGGTATACGTGGCTGGTGCCTTAGCCACTTGAGCCACAGGTGCCTAGCCAACCCCTGTGTTCTTAAGGAGATGAAGACATACGGCATTCTTAGTTATCAACGGAAGTCATCTATTGGGCTATTATGATACATGTTGTTTGGAGGCAGAGAAATTATTATTTATCAACTGGATCCAGTAGCCAGCTTTGACATCTAGTCTTAGACATTCTTTTTTTTTTTTTTGTAGCGACAGAATTTCACTTTATCACCCACAGTAGAGTGCTGTAGTGTCACACAGCTCATAGCAACCTCCAACTCCTGGGCTTAGGTGATTCCCTTGCCTCAGCCTCCCAATTAGCTGGGACTACAGGCGCCCGCCACAATGCCCGGCTACAATGCCCAGCTATTTTTTTGTTGCAATTTGGCCAGGCTGGGTTTGAACCCAAAACCCTCGGTATATGGGGATGGCAACCTGCCCACTGAGCCACAGGCACCACCAAGTCCTAAACATTCTTGTCTGAGCACAAGCAATGTTGTACTTTCCTCTTTGCTGTGAGATCTTATCTAGGAGATGAGACCCTAATGGTTAGGGAATGTTGACACATTCAGGCTGAGTAAAGGTGCCAGATGTGCTAAAAGTGGAAACAAGGAAACCTAACTGATTACTGTCCAGATAGGGTAGGCACAGAATTTGGCAGCAAGTGCAAAGTGTGGCATTTAGGGCAGTTTGGCAAGTGACCAAAAGGAATTTTGGATACGGAGAAGCTGGTTTAGTCTCTGTAACCCAACCTGATTGTAAACAGGGCACAGGAAAATTTGTGAGTGTGTGTATACTTAGGAGCATGAGCTCTACTGAAGGCTGCTGTTTCTCTGCCACCATCATAAACTGCAAAGGTGAATTTTTCAGACATCAAGAACCGATGATTCTACCGTACTATTCTGCTCTGTTCTTTATGTTCCCACTGACCAGATTGTGGTATCAGAGCCTGTTTACTCAGCATCACAGGCATTCAAAAGTTTGTTCAGTGACTAAATGGCTTCTCTCCCATAATGTTGTACTAACTCTCCCTTAGAACCACCCATAGGCTCTCCCTTTTGATTCATTTTTCTCTTTGCCACAGGATTATTATTTTTTATTTTTTACTTTTTTTTTTTTTTTTTTTTTTGAGACAAAGCCTCAAGCTGTCACCCAGGATAGTGCTGTGGCATCACAGCTCACAGCAACCTCCAATTCCTGGGCTCAAGCGAGTCTTCTGCCTCAGCCTCCCAAGTAGCTGGGCCTACAGGCGCCCTCCACAACGCCCGGCTATTTTTTGGTTGCAACCGTCATTATTGTTTGGCGGGCCCGGGCTGTATTCAAACCCGCCAGCTCAGGTGTACATGGCTGGCGCCTTAGCCTGTTGAGCCACATGTGCCGAGCCTGCCACAGGATTATTAACACTGAAGGTTCAGTTCTCAAGCCATGAATGGCTTCCCGTGGTGCAGGGGACACCCTCCCGCCCACCTCACAACCTCGTTGGACACCTGGCTCACCCTTGCTGACCTCCTTCTGTTCGTTTACTCAAGCTGTTTTTGCCTGCACTGACCACTCCTTCCATCCCAGATGGCTTTCCTACCTGCCCTTTGGCGTCTGGTTCAAGTGCAAACCCTTACACAAAGATGAGCTGAATCTCTTCACCTTTCCTTGCCTCTCTTCTCCTTTCTTCTCTTCCTGCCCAAGCTGAGAGGAATCTTCCTCTTACTATTCTCATAGCATTTTATATTTCAGTTGCATATAAATTTGCTTTTGTGAGTATATCTTATCTTTCCTATCAAATTCTAAGCTTTTTTTTGTGTATAGACCATGTCTCATATATCTGCATCCCCAGCACACACAGCCAGGTGCCACACTTACTTAATACATGTTGGTTGAATTAATTTAAGTGGAGACTATTTAATCATGTATATTTATTAGGTATCTAATACCTAAGAGGTACTTTATATATTTTGTCTCATTTAGCAAGCAGACCCTCTTCTGTTCTGTTCTGGAAGTGGTAGTTGGTAAAACTACTATAGAATGTTACAAAGGCAGAGATAACTAGAATAGAAAGAATAAGAATACCATATGTGGGCTCAGCGCCCGTAGTCCTAGCTACTTGGGAGGCGGAGGCAGGAGAATCGCTTGAGCCCAGGAGTTGAAGGTTGCTGTGAGCTGTGATGCCATTGCACTCTACCCAGGGCAACAGCTCAAGGCTCTGTCTCCAAAAAAAGAACACCATATGTGTTAAGTTGAGTCCTTCAAAAAACAGAAGCTAAGATAGGAGTTAACAGTGAAGAGGTTTATTGGGGGAAACACCTGCAAGGGAAAGTGGGGCAGGAGCAGGAGGATGCTGGCAAAGCCATCCCTGAGGAAGCGGAAAGGGATGGTGGACAGGAAAAGTCTTCTGCAGTGTGGTGCTAAGAAAGTCTCGGCAAAGCCATTAGGGAGCCAGTGTTGCCCATCAGAGGAGTGCCTGGCCTATCGCCACCATGCGTAGGCATTATCTACGCAGCCTGTGGAAAAGGCAACCTCTGTACAAACATGCTGATGGATTTTGGAGTACAGCCACTATGTCTCCTGTGTCTAGAAAAGCCAGTTTTGTGACTGCCACACCATAGAACCAACAAGGTGAAAGTGCACAGGTGCCACTCAAAGTTGGCAGACAGGTCCTTCAGCCAGTAAGGCAAAGTGAGCACCTGGAGAGAGAATACTCCCTTCGCCTGAAGTTTAAATATTTGCTATCTTAGCTTAGAATGGTCTATCTGCACTAGAGGAAATGGTTCCTATAGAGCAGACTAGCCTAAAGCTGAGGCATTGCTGCCTGGAGCATGGTGGCATGCAGTCATCCTGGACCTGCTGCCCCCATTCAGATCACTGCAGGTCAGAGTGGCCTCTGTGAGGTCAGAAAGCATCTCTGGGCACACCTCAGTCTATTTTGCCTGTTCTCCCACTAGACTGTGAGTATCACAAAAGCTGGAAACTACTTTTATTATCTAGATCTTGTTGCCTACATGGTAGACATCAAGTAAAATATTCGGTTTGTACTTCACATTGTTTTTCTGGCACTGGAGGCTTCCAGTGATCCCTCCATCCAAGCAGTGGCCCATGGCTCAGTCAGCAGTCCAAAGTAGCACTCAGAGACTTCTCTGAAATGGAGCTTCCCCTTGATGAGAGTCTGATGTGAGGGACTCTTAACACATTCTTACTTCACTCACTCCATGTCCCAAGAGCCAAGGTTCGTCTCAGTAACAACATTTTATTGGACTTCTTATTTTTTGTATTTATTTTTTATTTTTATTTTCTTATTTTTTTTTTTTTTTGAGACTGAGCCTCAAGCTGTCACCCTGGATAGAGTGCTGTGGCATCACAGCTCATAGCAACCTCCAATTTCTAGGCTCAAGCGAGTCTATTGTCTCCGCCTCCCAAGTAGCTGGGACCACAGGCGCCCGCCACAACGCCCAGCCATTTTTTGGTTGCAGCCGTCATTGTTGTTTGGTGGGCCCGGGCTGGATTCGAACCCACCAGCTCAGGTATACGTGGCTGGCGCCTTAGCCCATTGAGCCACAGGCGCCAAGCCTATTGGACTTCCTTAAATAGTTTATATAGTTATTTTTCTCTCTGTCCTCTTTTCCCAGTCCCAAGACAAACTACCAAAGTTCTGGGTCAGTGTTGCCAACTCAAGTTTTCCCATGGCAGCCCTGTTTTGTCTTTGCATGTATGATCCCTGCACATCTGTCTACCTGTGGCTGTGCTCTTCGCCTCTCTGTGCTGCTGCTCTGTGCAGGCACCCACGGCTTGAGCCAGTGGTTCTCCTAAAGAAGCAGCACTGAGCGTGCATGTCCCAGGTTTTAAGTTTAGAAACCCTGTCTGCAAAGTGGTCATTCTGAGTTCTGGGAGCTTTCTATATGAGTGTTTTCTGCAAGAATTGGTTGGCCTTTCTCTAAACATAGTAAGCTTCTATGGGCTAGATCTTAAAACAGACTAAAAGTTATCACCATGAGTTAATAGGAAGGCCTTTACACAACCAGATACAGTGGCTCAACCCCATAATCCTAGCACTTTGGGAGGCTGAGACAGCCTGTACCACTAGTGATCCAGATGCTGTCTCTAAAATATTATTTACATATATATTAAAAATTATATATATACATTTATATATGTATACATATTTATAACCCAGGCATGGTGATGTGCATGTGAAGTCTACCAAGCCCGGGAATGTGAGGCTTCAGCGAGGTTATGATCACATTACTGCACTTCAGCCTAGGTGACAAAGCAAGACTTCCATCTCTAAAAATTAAATAAATAGGGCAGCACCTGTGGCTCAAAGGAGTAGGGCGCTAGCCCCATATGCCGGAAGTGTTGGGTTCAAACCCAGCCCCGGCCAAAAACTGCAAAAAAAAAAAATAATAATTAAATTAAGTTTTTTTTTAATCTTCAATAAAATGTGAAGGGCATGTAATCTTTAAGTTCTTTACCTGGACTTTAAGGTAGGAGGCTATCTTTAACTTAGAGTGACAAAAATTGCTAACAGGTAGTAGGGTGGGAAGGGAACCTCTCAGGATTAGGAGTTTCTCTTCCCGTCTACCCTCATTCTCATCTCCACTGGAAGCAGACCTGCAAGAAAAATTAAAGCAGTTTAGAAAAGGTTGAAGCTTTTTATTCACCTACCCCACGATTTTCCAGAGCACTCCTAATTTCAAATGTTTCATTCCATTGCCCTATAAATACCTGAAAATCTCTGAAATGCCCTGGAAATAACATTTTTTGATACATAAACGTAGTGGTCATCTTGTATCTAAAAACAGCACAAGAACCCTTGGTGTATAGCATGTGTTTTGATTTTGACTTTAGGACATGAGAATTACCCAAGATAATTAATAAGTAAAACCTGAAACTTGGAAAGAGAAGACTGGACTGTTGAGGTTTACAGTGCTCTGCACTAATGAACAAGAAACCGTTTCCCAAGAAATCTTAAGTTTGCTCAGAAAAGCAGGAGGCCCTTAAGTCTGAATCCAGGCTCAGAAGAAATATGCTGAGTTAAGTTAAATTTAGCAGATAGCTGCTGCTGTTTTTTTTTGAAACAGAGCCTCAAGATGTCACCCTGGATAGAGTGCTGTGGCATCACAGCTCACAGCAACCTCCAATTCCTGAGCTCAAGCGAGGCTCCTGCCTCCACCTCTCAAGTAGCTGGGACTACAGGTGCCTGCCACAATGCCCGACCATTTTTTTTTTTTTTGGTTGCAGCCGTCGTTGTTTGGTGGGCCCGGGCTGGATTCGGACCCACCAGCTCAGGTGTACGTGCCTGGCGCCTTAGCCTGTTGAGCCACAGGCGCCGAGCCGGCTGCAGCTGTTTTAGAACAGACGTGTGGAAAGGCCCTCTGCCGTCACTGCCTGCAGACCAGGCTTGGCAGCTGCAAGGACCCCCACAGGGAGCAGTGGTTGATTTTTGCAGCACTAGTCCTAGGGACCTGTGTCCTTCATACTCCTGGCCAGTTTAGACAGAGGGCTTTGATCTCCCGGAGGGAGCCTGTCCTCCTGACTCCTCCCTCCCTCTCCTCTCTGCTGGCACATGCTGGAGGGTGGCGGGGGTAACATTGAAGTGCCTGCACTGCTGAGTGGAGTTGGGGGTCTAGCCTCTCCTGGAAGGTTTCATCTTACTAAAGGTGGGCATTTCTTTAAGTGCAGAGATACTTTTTACATTTTATATTTGGTAACATAATAAGACAAGATCAATTAGTGTTTCTCTGCTTCTGTTCTTACTCATTTGAGTTTTTGCTTTTACATTGCAGGTAAACTAAAAGATCTTGGAAACTTGGTTCTCCGACCGTTTGGGCTCTCCACAGAAAATTTCCAGATCAAACAGGATTCCTCCACTGGCTCCTACTCCATTAATTTTGTTCAAAATCCAAATAATAACAGATAACAAAGATAATAATAGCTTTAAAGGGTGACTTGGAAATAGTGTGCTGTTTGCTATTAGTAAAAGGAAAGACCCTGCCAATGTTAACTTTTAAAAGCAACTTATATAAAAGAAAGGCTATCCTGTAGAGCCAAGTGCTCCCTTTTCCCTCCTGTTTTACAATCAGGGTGCAATGTACTTCCTGGTATAATAAGCCCAATTTGATTTCCATTTTAAGTTGGTGTCTGTAGTTTTCCTTGGTTCTGGCTGTCTCTTGTCCGGGAAGAAAGCCCACTTGAGGCTTCCTGAGCCACATACACACACCCCCCCAGAAGCCTCTCCTGAGCTGAGCAAATCTGCTGGTTGGGAGACTGCACAGACATGACTGCCGATGACACAGGGTTCCTGCCTGCTGTCCCCCTCCCTGTTCACCCACACTAATGAAGCTAATGTGCGTGGCTCCCATTTCCTGATTTCCAATCTCTTCTATGGTAATAAAAGCTTTCTGTGATGGTGTGAGCTGGGTTGTAAATTTTGTCTCCTTACAACAGTCCGGCTTTGAGAGCAGTATTGGTTTTAAGTAGGGTTACTGCTTCTCAATTCCACACATCAGTCCAAGGTTTTAGTTGCCACCTTAAAGATTTATCTTGAAAATATACTAGAATTCAGGTAGTGCCTATAGTTCAGTGGGTAGGGCGCCAGCCACATACACCAGAGCTGGCGGGTTCGAATCCAACCTGGGCCTGCCAAGCAACAATGACAACTACAACCAAAATAGCTGGACATTAGGGTGGGAGCCTATGGTCCAAAAAAAAATGCTAGAATTCAGAAACTCCACCTCACAAGCTATCTCAGGCCTCCCCGGGTTTGAATAGATAGATAATTATGAAATCAGCATTTTTGACTAAGCATTAATCTTAAGAATTTCAGCTTGGCTCAGCACCTGTGGCTTAATGGGCTAAGGCGCCAGCCATGTACACCTGAGCTGGCGGGTTCGAATCCAGCCCGGGCCTGCCAAACAACAAGGATGGCTGCAACCAAAAAATGGTTGGGCGTTGTGGTGGGCGTCTGTAGTCCCAGCTACTTGGGAGGCAGAGGCAAGAGACTCGCTTGAGCCCAGGAATTAGAGGTTGCTGTGAGCTATGATGCCACAGCACTCTATCCAGGGTGACAGCTTGAGGCTCTGCCTCAAAAAAAAGAATTTCAGCTTAAAAGTGCTTTGTTCTGGAATGGTAGAATGTGAATCCCAGAACAAAGCCATATTCTTTTAGACTATATGAACCCAGAAGTTTCAAAGATAGACCTTTTTTTTAGCACTTGATGCTGGTAAAAAGCTTTTAGTTGTTCTGATTTAAGTGTCGAAAGCAGTGACATGCAGGTTTCATCTCTGGAACAAATTATACCTGTGATTGTGTAAGTGACATGCAGCCATCATACCCCAGTGTTATGGCCTATGCTGGTTCTTTGACCTGTTCCTAAAAGCCTCTTACAGTATGTTGGTAGACTGATGGGGGTGGGGGGGGGATGATGTGCAGTATTAATTCTTAGTGATTTGTCAAACCTGTCTCACAGACTGAAATGTAATTCTTCATGGAATTTACAAGGGGAAAGAGAAAGAGTGGTTAATTTTGCTTTGCTACCTTTACATTAAATATGGCATCAAATCTTCCCCAAAAGGTGTGTATGAAATAATCACACAAGTTTTGTGGAGACCTTGGCTGAAAGAATATGGCTTGGCTGTCACCGTTATGTGCCAGCATTGAACTAGAGCAGTGGTTCTCAAACTTTTTAATCTCAGGACCCCTCACACTCTTGAAAAATATTTAAAGACCATTTCCATTTATGTAGATTCTATCTATTAATATTTACCATATTATGGCTCTGTGCCTGTAGCACAGTGGTTATGGTGCCAGCCACATGCACTGAGGCTGGCAGATTTGAGCCCAGCCTGGACCTGCTAAACAACAATGACAACTGCAACCAAAAAATAGCCAGATGTTGTGGCAGGCACCTATAGTCCCAGCTACTTAGGAGGCTGAGACAAGAGAATCACTTAAGGCCAAGAGTTTGAGTTTGCTGTGAGCTGTGACACCACAGCACTCTACCAAGGGTCACAAAGTGAGACTCTGTCTCAAAAAAAAAAAAAAAAACTTAAAGACCATTCCACTTATGTAGATTCTATCTGTTAATATTTATCATATTAGAAATTAAGATAGGTTCATGTGTCATAAAAAAAAAAAAGAAATTAAGATAGGAAATTTTAAAATGGTATAATCCTTCTAAAAAACATTTCATGTTAATATAAATGTTTTTATGAAAGAGATCTTCCACATCTAAGACACATTTTGGTGAGAAGAATGACATTTTACATTTCTGCAAATCCCTGGCTTGATTGATAGAAGGCAGCGAGCGAGGTTCTCACATCTGCCCCTGTACTCATACATTATATCTTTGGGAAATTCTGTGCACTCATAGCAAAAATGAGAGTGAAAAAGGTAACTACTTAGTATTATGAATATAGTTTTGACCTTATGGACACCTGAAAGGACCTCAAGAAGGAACTTCTAGGGAACCTTGGCTACATTTTGCAAACTGCTTTGTCAGACTGACTTTTGAGCTCAATGGCTGAGACGAAGCAAAATTAGAGCTGAGATTGATTGCAAAGGACTATCAGTGCTCCAAGGAATAGGAAAACAGACTTGTCTAGGTCTTCACCAGAGGCTACAGAGTGTAGAACTTTTTGCTTCTTAGGTCTTCCCACCCCTCTCTTTCTCCTCCCTCTTTTTCTCCTCCTCTTCCTCTCCACCACACTGAAATCTTACAGGATGACAAACAAGGCCAATGTTTGCAGAGTGGGCCAAGCAGTACATCTGGAAAGGAAAAAAAGAGTTCTCAGTGTGAGTTTGCTTAAGCCAAGGAGTTTTTATCTAGGATCGTAACTTCAAGGCTTCCGAAATCTGGACAAAAAGATAGATTTCAAACATTTTGAAAATGTTTGATCACAGGAAAATCCTGAGACAGTTCAAAGGTAGGAACTGTGTAAAGAAGAAAGATGGACCATATTTGCCTTACTGCTGATAATCTGTATGATTTTGAAATTCATTGGTGATGCTTTCCTCCCCCAACCAAAAAAAAAAAAATCCAGCATACCAGAGTTTACTTTTAAGGTATCACACTATGACATTGTATTTTTATTCCAATAGTACTGCAATAGATAGAAATAATTTATCTTTTTTGAGACAGAGTCTCACTTTGTCACCCTCCATAGAGTCCTGTGGTATTATAGCTCACAGCATCCTCTTGGGCTCAACTGATTCTCTTCCATCATTCTCCCAAGTAGCTGGTACTACAGGTGCCCACCACAACACCTGGCTATTTTTAGAGACAGCTTCTCACTTTGGCTTTGACTGGCCTTGAATTCCTGAGCTCAGGTGATCCACCCACCTTGGCCTCCCACAGTGCTAGGATTACAGGCATGAGCCACCACACCTGGCCTAGATAGATAGCATATGGGGCCAGTGCCCTACTCCTTTGAGCCATAGGCGCCACCCATATTTATGTTCTTAATAGCACTAGCACCTACCATGTTTTTGTTCTTGAGACAGTCTCAACCTGTCACCCTGGGTAGAGTGCCATAGAAACATCATAGCTCACAGCAACCTCCAACTCTTGGGCTCAAGCAGTCCTCTTCAGTTTTTTGTATTTTTAGTAGAGATGGGGTCTCGCTCTAGCTCAGGCTGGTCTTGAACCTATGAGCTCAAGCAATCCACTTGCCTCAGCCTCCCAGAGTGCTAAAATTACAGGCGTGAACCACTGCACTTGGCCTTGCACCTACCATGTTACTGGACAGTTGGTAAATTGGTACAAGAGATAGTCTCAGTGTGAATCAACACAATTCCAAAGTCTTCAGATATTATGCCCTTTTAGTGTTTATTTTTTTCAACGTCTCCTTTGCTACTAATCAGTATCTGTTACCTCAGGACCAGTAGAGACTAGTCGTCATCTCCATAAATTTTAAGACACAGCAAGTAATTCAAATGTCAGCTTAGAAGTCTTCCTTGCTATTTTCCACATTCCAAAGAATACAGTGGAAGCTAGTAAGAGACAAGTGTGGAGTCACCTAAGTAAAATCGGTGACTTGCCTGTGTGGCTTCCCTGGATATTGACCAGAATAGCCTCCTTCACACCCTGGAGTTTCTGGTCCTTGTTACTCAGAAACTGTCTGCAGTAGTGTTCTTAATGTGGGTAAGTGTGCAGCTGTGGGAAATACAGTGGACTCAACTAGGGCTTCTCAATAGAGAATCCTGTGATTATACCCATGAAGCTCAAAAAGACATTCTGTAAAGACAGTCACTTTAAACCAATCTGGGCAATTTTGCACAACCATGCAGAAGCTGAACATTCAGCTATGCTTGTAAGCGTCTGTCTTCTGGTTTTTATTTTTTGCATCTTGGATATTTGCAAGGACTTGTCCTACAACTTCAAGAAATCCCCAACTTGTCCTTTAGTTTCTCTATCTCACTTTCTCCAGAGCACATTTCCATCGAGTCTTGTATTTTCTATATGTTCACAAGAGCGGCTTTTCCATTAGCTGGAGCCTCTGCAAAACGTTTACCCAAGACATTGTACCTATTACTACAACTAATTCATACTCCTGTGGTGGTTTTCCTACGTGGAATGCACTGCAGATTAGTGCAGGCTTGCCCCATTCCTCTCAAAAGGCCACATCTTCTCACTTTACAAGTAATTGCTGATAAGGAGTAGAGAACATTACACCATGTTCAGATGTGGAGGCTGGGGAGTGGCTGACCCCACTTCCTTAATGATCATAGGAACATTATGGCACTGGGTCTACAACTGAGCTTCAGCAAAATGACACGACCTAATACACTGGCCCATCAAAGTTACTACAGTATAGTCAAGACATGAAAGTGTTTAATCTATATATATGGTAAGAGACATCAATAGTTCTACAATACTTCGTGTAGTTGAAAGTAGGGTAGGACTTTAGGACACGTTGCTGGGCTTAGTGATTATTTCTGGTGCTCCTTGAATCCCTGAGCTGGCCTCCAAGACTACTGGTAAGTCACATTTCACTCAGCTTTCAAGCTAAACTCTAATGATTCAGGAAGTCCAGACGCAGGTACTTTCTAAAGGGATTTTATTGCCTGAATACATAGTGGGATGGGGAGCTAGCAGTAGGTGTTAAATGTAAAACTAATTGGAAGACGTATTTTTTTGCAAGGGTTGTCTGTCTGTTCCCTAAAGGTAAGCAGGCCTACAGATCCTGTCTTTTACCACCAGTTCTTCAAACCCTGGGATGTCAAGGGGAAGGCTATAACAGAATAGCAAAGAGAGCTGTTGAGGCAACAATGCAAGTTAACAGTTGCTTTAATCTCCTTGACAAAGCTCTTTAACAGGAAGAATGCAATAACCCCCAATGAGGCTCAGTGCTTGTGGCTCAAGCAACTAAGGTGCCAGCCACATACACCTGAGCTGACGGGTTCAAATCCAGCCCGAGCCTGCCAAACAATGATGGCTGCAACCAAAAAATCGCCGGGCGCTGTGGCAGGTGCCTGTAATCCCAGCTACTTGGGAGGCGGAGGCAGGAGAATCACTTGAGCCCAGGAGTTGGAGGTTGCTGTGAGCTGTGATGCTATTGCACTCTACCCAGGGCGACAGCTTGAGGCTCTGTCTCAAAAAAAAAACAAAAACCCCAATGAACACAATGCTAATCTGAGACCCTGTGTGTAGAACAGCAAATATCCAGACAAGTCCTTGTCCATTTCCTCTGCTTTCTGCTCTCTTAAACTTGCCCTGGGCTTAAGAGGAAAGGCTGGGGCTGCTGCCACTTGGATGTATTGCCCCCCCACCAGATGCAGCCTCGTAAGCCTGCAGCACCATGGTCACTGCCAATCAGGCTGTATTGTTCCTTTCTTTGATCACTTCCTCTCTTTACTCTTTTCTCTGTCTATCCTAATCCTCTTTCCCCTTACTTAAGTCACTGAACTCTGCCGCTAATCCTGTCTCTGTATATTGTACTCCAGTGTGCACACCCAGACAGCCCAAGTCAAATCTCCCTGGAGTCATTTCAGCTATGAATCTTCCAGCCTGTCACTTCTATACTCAATAGTAACATGCCAAATCCTTCCATCACCCAAATGTCCTTTACAAAGGGAAGTACGGGCCCACACAGTGGCTCACATCTGTACTCCTACCACTCTGAGAGGCTGAGGAAGGTGGAACCCTGGAGCTCAGGAGTTTAAGACCGGCCTGAGCAAGAATGATACCCTGTCTCTACTGAAAATAGAAAAACTAGTCAGGTATGGTAGTACCTATAGTCCCAGCTACTCAGGAGGCTGAGGCAAGAGAATTAATTGTTGAATCCAAAACTTTGGGGTTGCCGTGAGCTATGATGATAGCATGGCACTCTACCCAGGGCAACAGACTGTGTCTCAAAAAAACAAAATAAAGGCTCAGCACCTGTACCTCAGCAGCTGGCACCTGTAGTCCCAGCTACTTGGGGGGCTGAGGCAAGAGAATTGCTTAAGCCCAAGAGTTGGAGGTTGCTGTGAGCTGTGACAGGACTGTACCCAGGGCAACAGCTTGAGACTCTGTCTAAAAAAATAAAAATGAAGTATGTACACATCTCAACATGAATGCCTGGAAGATGTCACTTTAGCAAACTGCACAATTAAAAGCTGTACAGGAAAAGGTGATTGTTTCTAATCACTTCCCACTGTTGTATGTAAGATGTCCTAGATCAAGTCCACTAATGCTCCTGAAAATGAAAAAATGAGTTACCAGCCAGTAAAAAGGAGGGTTAAAACAATCTTAGAGCATGAAACTGCTTAAAACCCTTCAAGGGACAAACAAAGAAACTAATGACAAAATTAGTTTGTGAAAACTAGTGAGGATTTTTTTTTTTTTTTTTTGAGACAGAGCCTCAAGCTGTCACCCTGGATAGAGTGCCATGGCATCACAGCTCACAGCAACCTCCAATTCCTGGGCTCAAGTTGAGTCTCTTGTCTCTGCCTCCCAAGTAGCTGGGACTACAGGTGCCCACCACAACACCCAGCCATTTTTTTGGTTGCAGCCATCATTGTTGTTTGGCGGGCCCAGGCTGGATTCGAACCTGCCAACTCAGGTGTACGTGGCTGGCGCCTTAGCCTGTTGAGCCACAGGAGCCAAGCCTGGATATCTTTGATTTTTATATTTCAAAGATCCAAAATTCCAATCTTCCTGGCAACAGTTACAAGCTGGTAACTGTTGAAGCTAGCTAGGATTTGTTACACTGGTCTACCTTTACAAATATATACATATATTTTTTATTGAGACAGAGTTTCACTTTGTCACCCTTGGTAGAGTACAGTGTCGTCATAGCTCGCAGCAACCACAAACTCTTGGGCTCAAGAGATTCTCTTGTCTCAGCCTCCCTAGTAGCCAGGACTACAGGCCACAACGCCTGGCTATTTTTTGTTTGTTTTTTTAGCAGGCCAGGTGCAAATGCACCAGCCCCAGAGCATATGGCTGGTGCCCTAAACACTGAGCTACAGGTGTGCAGCCCCTTTACAAATATTTCTATAATCTAAAAAAATAATGAAATTTACTTCTAGTTGTTTCTACCCTCTGAGGTCTGCAATCTAATTATCTCCATCATACAAAAGCTAAGTTCTATCAGCCAGAACTAGAAATATGACTCCCCACCTTCTTTTTCCTTTCACTCAAGCAGCAGCTTCGGAAGCTCACATTTCCCCCTTTGCTAAGGCACAGCAAGGACTGCTGCCTCACTGCCAAGGAAGCAATCTGTGACAGCAACCAGCGTCAGTCTTCATTCCTGTCAGTCCCAGCTGCTAATCCCAGCTTGCAGAAAAATACAGCCTACCAATATGGGACCTGCTACTGGGGCATATCGGCCCTTTGTCATCATGACAGAAATGAAGGGAACCAACCCAAAGGCTTTTTTGAAAACCCTTAGTTCCAAATGTGAAGAGATGGATCTGAAGATACTGAAATCTTATTATCCCTCTGTGGCTTGCATTGTCAGACTCATGTCCACATAAGATATCCTACCTGGACTCAACTGCCACCACATGCCCCCTAAGCACATGGGCACACAGCTTCCAGTCAGTGCTTTCAATTCAAAGTCAAGTCCACAAACCTGAAACTCTTCAAGCAAACTATAAGTCTTCAAGGAAACCAGGGATAGGAAGCAAAGAAATGGAGCAAAGTGAAGAGAAAAGTAATTCAATGCAGGATACAGGCTTTGGTAGGCTATGCATAATACTTGATTTAAAGTACACAAGGCTGGCTCAGCGCCTGTGGCTCAACGGGACTAAGGCACCAGCCACATACACCTCGGCTGGCGGGTTCAAATCCAGCCTGGGCCCGCCAAACAACAATGACGGCTGCAACCAAAAAATAGCTGGGCGTTGTGGTGGGCGCCTGTAGTCCCAGCTACTTGGGAGGCAGAGGCAGGAGACTTGCTTGAGCCCAGGAATTGGAGGTTGCTGTGAGCTGTGATGCCACAGCACTCTATCCAGGGTGACAGCTTGAGGCCCTGTCTCAAAAAAATAAAAATAAAAATAAATAAATAAATAAAGTACACAAGGCTGGTGGCACCTATGGCTCAGGGAGTAGGCCCCAGCC
Source organism: Arctocebus calabarensis (assembly GCA_963573935.1). Lineage (NCBI taxonomy): Eukaryota > Metazoa > Chordata > Mammalia > Primates > Lorisidae > Arctocebus > Arctocebus calabarensis. The sequence continues at coordinate 25,188 of CAUYON010090322.1, forward strand.
CCATACACCAAGGGTGGAGGGTTCAAACCCAGCCCCTGCCAAACTGCAACAACAAAACAATAGCTGGGCATTGTGGCGGGCGCCTGTAGTCCCAGCTACTTGGGAGGCTGAGGCAAGAGAATCGTCTAAGCCCAGGAGTTGGAGGTTGCTGTGAGCTGCGACACTACAGCACTCTACCCAGGGCAATAAAGTAAGACTCTAGCCCTAAAAAAAAAAAAATAATAATAAATAAATAAATACAGTACACAAGGCTGTTTTATAAGCATGGTTTGACCCAAAACAATACACTGTCCTCAGCTTTGCCTCCTTAACTTAAACTGGGAGAAAAGGTCTGATAGTTTCCTAGGTCAGTGTGAAAGTCAGATTGGAGTCTGCCATTAGCAGAGTTAGTATCACAGACTGAGGATTATAGTTTCAGCTTGTGCTGCAGAAGCTTGTCTGGCTCGTTTTCTACAGGTGTTAAAAAAGCTGCATTTAACATGTGAGGGATCATATCCATCACTGTCTTCTGTCAGGCTGCTTGTGTCTTATTGAAGGCCCAGGCTGTTATTTTCTGGTGCCATGGGTCAATCTTCCCATTTACCTCAAGGGACTTCACACCAATGTTATCATTTATTTTATTTAGAAGATCACACAAGTTTTAAACTGTCTACTCAAGATCCAGAAGACTTAGGCACCGAGCTTGGAACTCAGAAACAATGGGCTATAGAATATTTCAACAACTAAAAAAATTCCTGATGTCTTCCAAGTGTTTTTGGCCTTGGCTGAGTAGGAACTGATGAGCTTGGTGAGTGACTCGCTGAATTCCCACTCCCATTTTGCCAGTGGGAGCACTATGTGATTTTGCCATCAGGAAGGTCACTGATAGAACTAAGATTAGAACCCACGACTCCTACCTCTTAAGACTAAGGCAGTACAAAAACATCTTCCTTTCAACATCACCGACCCATCTTCCCTCCTTTACATTAGAAGGCTGCTCTACAAACTTTCCTCACAAGGAAAAAAATGAAAAAGTCTAATCCTAGAAGTATTCAATTTATAAGACAATGACCTCACCAATGTCAGCTCTTTTTTTACTCTGGCACATTATTCCTGAATCATATTCTCCCTCACCCCAGCAAAGGAGTTGTTTAACCCATGAAATTTCATTCTGAATAAGCAAAGATTTGGCAGAAGTCTTTCATTACTAGAAAAAAAAATATGCTTAAAAAACAAAGGTATGCTTTATTTAAAGCATTAAGAAAAGAATCTGTACTTGAAAGAGGAAAAGTGAACTTACACTTCCCTTATCTAAATTCCAGCATTAATAAGATTTTAAGTTGCATCTATATTTTGTTACTCATTCCCTTTATCTCAGAGAAATTGTGTCTGTAAATATGCTAATATATGTATACAACATGATCAAGAATAGTATGTGTCTCAAGTAGGCCTTCCTGGAGAATGAACACATAGATTGTTAACCTTCCCCGGTTCTCTCTAGTTCCATTTTCATTTGTGAGAAACTTGAGAGAAAAAGATATCAACAGAGCCAGATTCCTGTGGCCTCCTTTTTTACACTCATTTAGATAAAGTTAAATGGGAGAATGTTTAAGATTAATGACTGACTTCATGTACACTCTAGAATAACAGGCAGACTTCTACTAAAGGATTACTTTACTAAAATGGAAAATTAAGTACACTGACCTATATTTCTCGGTCAGTTCTGAAAAATGTCAACTGCCTGGTAGATTTTCAAAGGCTAATTTTTTCCTGATGACAACGTGTTTCTGGTTCTCAAGTCAAACACTTGACCTCACATTGAAAATCATAGTGGCTTTTTCAAAGAAGCAACCATTTATCCATAAGGGCAAGGCTCCTTAAAGTTAAAACAAAACAATCAATAGATGTTTAATTACCCACAACTCTGAAAGGTAGGTTATTTCCATCAGAAAAAAAGTTATGTTTATACACAGGGTCATAGCTAAACAACTGACCTTTCCTCTATCCTTGGTCATGAAGAGGTCCCATAAAAACTCCTAGTGATTAGAACCCTACAGGTTGTTGTTAGGTAGCACTGCCATTCAAAACAAGCTCCCTAAAGTACAACTAGTGTTTGAATGTTAATCATTAAAAAATATATATTCTTTAAAAACTCCTAAAAAGCAAACAGTTTTTAAATAACTAAATTTAAAAAAAATCAAAGACTTTATTGGATAAATGTTACACAACATTCTTTAACATTTAAAACTCTGAGCATACTTAAGATGAGAAACAATTTTTATCATTCAAGTCTACAAAACAAAATAGGCTTATGAAGATTTGTAATACAGACAAA
>CAUYON010090325.1:0-15200 GCA_963573935.1 Arctocebus calabarensis
TTTTGTTTTTTGAGACAGAGTCGCATTATGTCACCCTCAGTAGAGTGCCTGGGCATCACAGCTCACAGCAACCTCAAACTCTTAGCCTCCCAGTAGCTGGGACTACACCCACCCACCACCATGCCCAGCTATTTTTGTTGTTGTTATTGTTGTTGTCATTGTTGCTTAGCAGGCCTGGGCCGGGTTCAAACCCGCCAGCCCCCGTGTATGTGGCTGGCACCCTAACCACTGAGCTATGGGCGCCAAGCACATTTACTGTTTTATTTCATTAAATCCTTCCTCTAACCTGACCATAAGTAGGAACCATTCTCCATTTTGCAGAGAGGTACTGAGTAAGTGTCACACAAGGCCTTACCTGAGACCCACTGATGCCCACCTCCAGCCCCTGATGGCCATTTCTCAGTGCTTTCTGGGCTCAGAAAGAGGCGCTCTTTGACAGCAGCCCCCTGAGCACACATCTGTCTGCTGAGTTTCAAAGGCTGTCCTGGGATCCCCTGTTTTGTACTTGGCTCTGGGACCCCAGTTTTGTGTGCAGGGGAGAACAGATTGGGAGATTACTTAGTTCCTAATGGTACAGTGCAAGGATGGCCCAAACCTTGTATTATTCATTACTGACATGAAAATGGCACAAACTAGTTACAACGAACAGGGACCAGGTCAGAGGGATAGAAAAGCTGAAACTAGGCTCGGCGCCCATAGCACAGTGGTTACAGCACCAGCCACATACACCAAGGGTGGCAGGTTCAAACCCGGCCCAGGCCAACCAAACAACTGTAACAAAAAAATAGCCGGGCGTTGTGGCGGGCGCCTGTAGTCCCAGCTACTTGGGAGGCTGAGGCAAGAGAATCACTTAAGCCAAAGAGTTGGAGGTTGCTGCAAGCTGTGACTCCATAGCACCCTACCGAGGGTGACAAAGAGACGCTTTCTCAAAAAAAAATAACAGAAAGAAAAGCTGAAACTAGAGCTTTACTTTAATTTAATTTATTTTTCAATCTCATCAATTGTTTCTCTTTTCTTTTTTCCCCTTTCTTTCTTTTTCTTTTCTTTTCTTTTTTCTTTTTTTGTTTTTTTTTTTTGAGACAAAGTCTCATTCTGTCACCCTCGGTAGAGGGCCATGGCATCATAGGTCACAGCAACCTCAAACTTCTGGGTTTCAGCAAACCTCCTGCCTCAGCCTCCCAAGTAGTGGGGACTACAGGCGCCCACCACAATGCCCAGCTTTTTTTTGTTACAGTTGTTTGGTTGGCCTGTTGTTGCAGTTTGGCCGGGGCCGGGTTCGAACCTGCCACCCTCAGTATATGGGGCCAGCACCCTACCCAAGTTTTCCACTTTAAAACAAAATCAAATTTGGTCCATCAGTGAGTGACCTCCTTTTTAGTTAATTTACCTATATAGCAGTTGCTATAAAATAAATGTCCTTCTTATCTACCTTTAAAGTGTACCTTTTTAGGGACCACATAGAACCAAGGACTAGAAGAGCTGTCAATGACATTTCTGAACCCCCTGCCATTGGGGTGCTTCTTCTTTCTCTTTCTACCCTGCTCCATGAGGGTGATGACTACCCCAGAATGGGCCAGCTCCTCAATGGTGTTTACTGTCCCTCCCCAGGTGTCCCCCTGGAGCAGCCCGATGCCCAGCCCATCCAGCCTGCATTCCTGGACCGGATCCAGCAGTTAAGCCTTGAGGGCGGGGCCCTGGAGGACAGGCTGGAGTCCGAGGGGAGCGATGAGGCAGAGGAAGAAAGATCCCATCTGGTGGTTTTGGACCCAGACCATGTAAGGAGCCATTATCAGGCTGCGCTGCCCCCACATGGAGCTAACACAGGCCTCTTCCGTCCTCTGCTCCTGAGCTCCCAGAGCACACGCGACCTCACCTGTTCACTGCACTATTTACCTGCACTGTTTGGGGGCTGTGCTCTGCATGCTCCTTGCAGACTCATTACCTAAAGTCTGTGCCACTCAGCGCCAGCACCACTGCCACCCCCGCCCTGATGTCTCTTTGTGGGGGAGGTGGGGCTTGTCCTGGGCATTGTAGGAGGCTGAGCATCCTTGGCCTGCACCCATCAAATGCGGGGAACACCCCTTCCTTAATGCAACAACACAAGTGTCTCCCAATGTTGGATGGTAGGGAGAAGAGCACTATTCCACCCACCCCTCCCCCGGCTGAAAGCCACACCTCAGTGCACCTGCCTCATGCCAGCTCCCCACCCAGCCTCTGGAAAACTGCAAAGGAAAACTGCGAGTTGTTTAGCTCATTGGAAAGCTATGTCCGGACAGCTGCCAAAGAGAGCCAGGGTTCGCAAGGAAAATTCTCAGAGCACTTACTGGAGCCTGGCATCCCGGCCGTTCCCACCCTCTGGCTCCTGGCAAAATGGGGGTGACCATCCATACTATTATTTTGCTAAAATCTGCACCCAGTTCTGCAGGCCTGGGATGAGCACTTTTAATTTGTGACTTCCAGAGTAAGAATTGCAGGCAGATGCGGGAAGGCGCCCGTGCCCCACCGAGGGATGCTGTGGGGGCCCCTGCTAGGCCTTGGGCAGGAGGGAAGGTAACCACAGTTGTTTTCCATGGTTTTAGCCCCTGATGGTGAGATTCCAGGCCGCCCTGAAGAACTACCTCACCCGACAGATAGAGAAGCTGAAACTGGAACTTCAAGAGCTGGTGTGTACCTGTCCTGTCTTCCACGCGGCTGGGCCCCCACGTCCCGGTGACCCCGATTCTCTACCGTCCAGGGTGTAGCCACCAAGCAGAGCCGAGCCCAGCGGCAGGAGCTAGGGGTGAACCTCTACGGGGTCCAGCAGCACCTGGCCCACCTGCAGATGCAGCTGGAGAGGAGCCACGACCGCCACTCGTCGGCCGCGTGTGAGAGGCGGCACACGGAGGACGAACTGGAGAGCGCGCGCCTGCTCTACGCCAAGACCAGCCAGGCCGCCGCCGAGGAGCGCAGAAAGCGTAAGGGGCCCCGCGTCCCCGCGTTACCGCGTCCCCACGCGTCATTTCGTCCCCGAGCCATGGCGGGGCTCTCCACCTGCCATTGAGTCCTCCAGGACCATCACCACCTGCCACTGCGGGGCATCGCACAAAGCAAGATGCGTGCGCGTCCCTGCGAGGTTCCTGCCCTTTGGGGAAGGGGAGGCCCACACATATCTTAAAAGAGACCTAACTGGGGAGACAGACTGCGGGCCCAGGACAGAGACTCAAAACCCCAGTCACGGGCTGAGCCCCCGAGGTCCGAGAGGGGCGGGCCCAGCACGGGAGGGCCGAGCAGGCAGGCTGGGTCTGGGCAGTGGGGACGTGCCGGTGAGACCGCAAGGGCGCAGTGGTCTAAATGACTGCAGAGCCCCCGCCCGGCGTCGAGCAGCCGGGAGGTCTGAGCAGATTAAGGGGAAAGCTGGGATGAGAGATTATGGCATGCTCCCCGCCAGCTGGTTACCACGCAGCCCTGGGTGCAGGTGCCCGCGAGCAGCGGCTTCCTCCTGGGGCTACCCATGGTTTCCGTTTTTATGCTGTGGATGTTTCCAGCTTTCTCTGTCAACTCTGTATGATGGGGAAGTGATCTTATAGAACCTGGAAGGAGACAGAATCATATCCCAGCTGTTCAGCAAATACACATTTTGAGCCCTGAGATACACAGGAAGGTTTTCTGGAATCTTCAGAGTTAGGGTAAGTGGGCTTTCATCAGAAACCTCTCTCCAGCCACCACCAAATTAACGGAAAACACCACAAAGGGAAGGACATGGCATTCACCCTGCCTGCCGTGCCCCCTTTCACGCCTACAGCAAGCCTGGCAGTGGAGGCACAGCAGAGTGACCTGCGGCTCCCCTCCACGGGGAGCTTCTAGAAAGACCCAAACACCCTCATGGAGCTTGTGTGCTGTCCCGAGGTCAGGGAAGTGCAGCAGGGGCCAGGCGAGGGTTGCATCAGATGGTATGGTGACCTAAGGGCAGCCACCACAGCCAGGTCCCCTAAGGGAGACATGGGTCCTGGAAAAGACCCACAAGGCCTGCCTCCTCTGGGAAGCCCATCAGCGCCTAAACCTTCACATCAAAGTGTGGGGCACCCAGGCAACCCTACAGACGGAGGAGTCAGGCCTGCACGCATCTCACTCAGCCCTGATTCCAGAAACAGATGGCGGGAGCACGGGCAGCCGCTTCTGCGTAAGACTTCAGAAGACCCTGCATCAGCAGATGAGAACAAAGTGCTGGGAAGACGCCTATTCAAAACCAAAACACACCATCACCATCACCAAAAAGGCACTGTCTAGACGAATGGAGAGCCTTGTAAGCCGAAGGCCGAGTCAAGAAATCCTCCCCCAATACAGAACAAAACCCAAGATGGCGGACGCTTTGAGGATAGATGAGGAAAACCTGTCATAAGATACAAACCTGAGCAGATGAGAGGCGATAACCAGCGTCCCCCCAGAACAGCTGCATGAGTTCAGGAAAGACAAAACTTCAGGTCAGAACGTGTGGAGGGCTGGGCAGCGGGAGGGAAGAATGAACAAGCCCGAACATAGCCAGTAGAATTTTCAAATTCTAAAGATAAAGGGGGAAAAAATGCTACAGGCGTCTAAGCAGGACTAACCCAGATGGCCTGTCAAGGACTGAGCCTGGGTGTTCTGCAGTCAAGGGCTCCACTGGCTGGCCCTGGGCAGAAAGCCTCGCAGCCTGGCCCAGCCGGGGTTCTGATGGACTTGTTCTGAGAAGGACCAGATAGCATCAGTTTCTTGTTTACTTTTTTATTTTTATTTTATTTATTACTTTTTTGAGACAGAGCCTCAAGCTGTCACCCTGGATAGAGTGCTGTGGAATCACAGCTCACAGCAACCTCCAATTCCTGGGCTCAAGCGAGTCTCCTGCCTCCACCTCCCAAGTAGCTGGGACTACAGACGCCCACCACAACGCCCGGCCATTGTTTGGTTGCAGCCGTCATTGTTGTTTGGCAGGCCCATTGTTGTTTGGCTGGATTCGAACCTGCCAGCTCAGGTGTACATGGCTGGCGCCTTAGCTGCTTGAGCCACAGGCACCGAGCCTCTTGTTTACTTTTTTTTAAAGCCTTCTAGATTATTCTAATGTGCAGTCAGGACTGAGAATCACAGATCTTAAGTATAAATGGCACTGCGATAGTGCTTCCTGGGTCCTGGGGGTGTGGCGCTGTGGAACTCACTGAGGAAGGGACCTCTGCCCATGAAGACTTCTAGGTAAAACCCATGGGCTAAAAAGGAACAAATAAGACAAAAAAAATTAATAAAGTTCAAAATCAGTAAAAAAAGGAAAATAAATTGATTTGAAAAATAAAACTAGTTTTTTTTTTTAATTACCAATAAACAACCTTCTGGCATGTCTGCCAAGGAACAAAAAGGAGATAAAGTAAGTGGCGATGTTGCGAATGAGGGCAATTTGGGGAGTTTTTTCTTAATTTCAAGAAAGCTAAACCATGTACTGGTTTCATCAGTGAAGAAATCAAAAATGGTGTCTAATATCTATTTTCCCTAAAAGAATGAATATTTGAAGATTTTTATAGAAGAGTCCTAGTCACCTCTTAAGGAACAAACCATCCTGTGTTGTTCACCCCCAATGGGGAGGAAAATTTGGGAAGCTCCCACCAGGCTTGTTCTGCAAAGCTTACTGTAATGCTGCCTGGTGCAAAGGCTGACAACAGGCGAAACAGAGCTAGGATGCTGTCCCACTTACGAGGTGTGAAAATCCTAAAATAAATTGGCAAATTAAATTCAGCAAGGTATTAAAAGAGAAATAAATCATAGCCAAGTAGGATTTACTTCTGGAATTCAGGAATAAGTTGCGATTAGGAAATTGACGAATTCGATGCATTATATTCATCAATTAAAGCAGAAAAAAGAAGACTTGGTGGGTGGATGCCAAATGGGAATTTGATAAAACTCATCATACATCCCAGACTAGGATAGAAGGGGAATTCTTCATGAGTTTCTATCTGAAACTAACAAGATTGGTATTAGTGGGGCGCTCTTGGTACCACAGTTACAGCCAGCAGCTAGCCTGCCAGCACACTGCCTCATACCGCTGTGGAAGTTTCAGCAATGCAAGAAAGCAGGAAAAATAAACGAGATCAAGATTTTGGAAATGAAATGCTGGAATTCTCATCCTCTACTAATGAAAAAAAAGCCAAAAGAAACAGTAAGAAATCCATAAAGTACCTGGTTCTGGTTTTCTTCTTTACCAGCAGTATCCAATTAGGAATTATAATTTTTTAAAAATCTCATTCATAATAGCTGTAACAACTACAAAATACTCAGGAATAAGTCTAGCAAGGAATGAGTGAGCCTATCTGAAGAATAATAATAACATTTTACTAAAGGGCATAAAATAAATTTTAAACAAATGGAGCACCCATGTTACTAGATGGGAAGACACATAATATAAAAATATCAGATCTTTCCGAATTAATAGTAGAGTTGGCTCGGCGCCTGTGGCTTAACGGGCTAAGGTGACAGCCACGTACACCTGAGCTGGTGGGTTCGAATCCAGCCCGGGCCCGCCAAACAAAAATGACGGCTGCAACCAAAAAATGGCTGGGCGTTGTGGCAGGCGCCTGTAGTCTCAGCTACTTGGGAGGCAGAGGCAGGAGACTTGCTTGAGCCCAGAAGTTGGAGGTTGCTGTGAGCAGTGTGATGCCACAGTACTCTACAGAGGGCGATAAAGTGAGATTCTGTCTCCACAAAAAAAAAAAAAAAAATTCAAGAAAAGAAAAGAAGGCTCGGCACCTGTGGCTCAACGGGCTAAGGCGCCAGCCACATACACCTAAGCTGGCAGGTTCGAATCCAGCCAGGCCCCGCCAAACAACAATGATGGCTGCAACCAAAAAAATGGCCGGGCGTTGTGGCGGGCGCCCGTAGTCCCAGCTACTTGGAGGCAGAGGCAGGAGACTCGCTTGGGCCCAGGAATTGGAGGTTGCTGTGAGCTGTGATGCCACAGCTCTCTATCCAGGGTGGTTGCTGTGAGCTGTGATGCCACAGCTCTCTATCCAGGGTGACAGCTTGAGGCTCTGTCTCAAAAAAAAAAAAATTAATAGTAGAGTCAATGAAATTCCAATTAAAATCCACAATAGGATGAAGTTGAATTTATATAACATTTTGGAAAAGCAATGATTCAAAATTCAAGATCTCTACAGAGAAAAGTCTCCTTCCTGCTTCTACCCACCAGCCACCCAGAGGCAATGGGTGTCATCAATTCTTGAGTGGTCTTTAAAGTTATTTTTGCATCTACATATAAGCAAAGTCACATGGATGTGTGTATAGTACATATTTTCTCTTTTTATTTATTTATTTATTTATTTTTATTTGTTTTCTTTTTGAGATGGGGTCTCACTCTATCACTTGGGCCACTCAAGATTTTACTTTAGAATTTAGTTTCACTTTTGAATTTTTTTTTTTTTTTTTGCAGTTTTTGGCCAGGACTGGGTTTGAACCCTCCACCTCTGGTATATGGGGCCAGCGCCCTACTCCTTTGAGCCACAGCACCGCCCCTTTCTCTCTTTTTTAAAACGTAAACAGCTGCATATTTTACCTAGTCCGTTTCTTGCTTTTTGGCACTTAACAATGTATTCTGAAGATGGTTTCACATCAGTACAAAAAAAGTTCTCTGCCTTCAATGAATTGATTTTAAAGTTTACATGTAAGACGAAATGTGCAGGTATATCCCAGAAAATTTTGAAAAGGAAGGATAATGGAAGAAATTTTTGGTGCTATGTTTCAAAACATAGTATACATCTATAATAATAAAAACAAAGTGAAAATAGGAGGAAGATAGACAGACGAGCAGGTCCAAGAATGGGAAGTTCTCAGAGAGCTTTAAGGAAATTGACTTCCACCAGGCTCCTGCAAACTACATAAATGTGCAAGCTGCATTTTACATCACCAAATCTCTTTTTGATCACTTGACTGCCTGGAAAAAAAGTACCTAGGTCTCTATTCCACTCTGTGTAAAAAGAATTTCAGGTACAGTAAGAACATGGCAGGGGCATTGACAACAGGCAAGATAACATCATCTTGGAGTTAGGGTCTTTGCAAGCACAGTGGGAAGGACAGAGTTTAACAGGTTTGATTATGTGAAAACATAAAATGTATTTGTCAAAAAAGCACAATGAAGTTAAAAGACAAATGCAAATTGGGGAAAATTACTTGATGACACCCTTATCTTCTGTACTAGATTTCCATTGCTTCATAGCAAAGTGCCACAAACTTAGGGGTTTTAAACAGACATTTAAACATTAGCTCACAGCTCTGTGGGTCAGAAGTCCAGTGTGGCGTATCCGGGGTCTCTGCTCAGGACATCACGAGGCTGACATCAGGTGTGGGCTGACTAAGTTCTTGTGGGCAAGTTCCGGGGACAATCCCCGTCCAAGCGCACTCAGGTTTTGGGAGAATCAGGTTCCTTGTCCCTGTGGGGCTGAGGTTCCCACTCCAGCTGGCCGCCAGCAGGAGCCTCTTTCAGCGCCTGGAAACCAGCCCCGCTCCCTGCAGAGGGGACCCCTTCATTCATTTTCAAGCCAGGAGTGGAGGATTTCTCCCTGGTTCAACCCCTTTCACTCTTCAAATGTTCCTGATTTCCTGTTTGCCACTGGCTGGAGAAAAGGCTCCCCGCTATCACCAGACCCACTGGCGATCACCTCCTTGCCATCTGACATAACAGAATCATGGGAGTAATTCCAGGGGCAAAGGTCAGAGGAGCTACTAGAAGATTCCACCTGCCATGTTTTATTGTATATCCAGCAGAAAAATGGCCAGGACACAGACAGGCAATTCAGAGAGGGAAAAAAACACCCGCACCCGTAAAGTGCGAGTAGGTTCACCTTCACTGGAAGGAAAGTTAAAAAGCAGAGTTGAAATACCGGCTTTTAGTTACCCAGCCTGCAAAGAGGAGAGGGGGTGAACTCGTGCTCTTAAGGGAGCATGGAAACGCACTCTCACACTCGGGTGGGGCGATGAGCCCCCTGGGCTGCCAGAGGACGCTTCGGCAGAGGGAGGCTCGACGCTTTGGAGCCTGGGAGTCCAAAGGGCAGGTGGGGCAGGCTGCCCCCAGGCCTCTCTCCTTGGCTGGCAGACCTGTGTCCTCATGCGGTCACCCCTCTGTGCACGTCTGTGTCGTCACCTCTTCTTATAGAGACAGCGGTCCGTGGGATCAGGGTCCACCCTAGTGACCTCATTTAATTGCCTCAATCACCTCTTTAAAAACCCTGTCCCTACATACAGGCGCAATCTGAGGTGCTGAGGGTAAGGGCTTCAACAAATGGATTTGGGGGGCAACCTTGGCTCATAACAAAGGATAAATTGGAACAGTCTCCTTAGAGGGCAGCTGGGCAGTGCCTTCTTCCAAATAAAGCACGCGTGCATACACACTTTCGTACAACATTCTCACTTGACAGAATTAACTCAAGAAAATACTAGTTGGGGCAGTGGCTAGAAGTCACCCCAATAGGAACTACCCAATGGGAACTGCAGAGAGGACAAAGAGTGAAGAAGGCAAAGAAAAAACAAAGCCAGTGATCTGAGTGCTGCCTCTAGCGGCCTCCTATATACGTGTATTAGGAGACAAGAAGGGAAGAAGGAAGAGGGCAGAAAATATTTAAAGAAATCATGGATGAAAATTCCCAAATTGGGGCCAAGTGCAGTGGCTCACACCTGCAATCCCAGCACTTTGGTATTTTTTTTTAATAGGATTTTATTTTATTTTATTTTTTTTATTTATTTTGAGACAGAGCTGTCACCCTGGATAGAGTGCTGTGACATCACAGCTCACAGCAGCCTCCAATTCCTGGTCTCAAGCGATTCTCCTGCTTCTGCCTCCCAAGTAGCTGGGACTACAGGCACCTGCCACAACGCTGGGCCATTTTTTGGTTGCAGCCATCATTGTTGATTGGCCGGCCCGGGCTGGATTCGAACCCGCCAGCTCAGGTGTACGTGGCTAGCACCTTAGCCTGTTGAGCCACAGGCGCCAAGCCATAATTCCAGCACTTTGGGAGGCCAAGGTGGGAGGATCACTTGAGGCCAGGAGTTCCAGAACCGCCTGGACAGCACAGCAACACCCTGTGTCTCTACAGAAAATTTAAAAAACAAAATTAGCTGGGCATGATGGTCCGAGCCAGGAGGCTGAGGCTGCAGTGAACTATGATCAGGCAACTGCACTCCAGCCTGGGCAAAAAGAAAAAATTTCCAAATTTTGTGAAAACTATTAACCCATAGATCCAAGAAGCTCCACCAACCCCAAGCCACACCAGATGGACACCAAGCACATCAGAATCTAATTGGTCAAAACCAGATAAAGAGACCCTTTTACAGGTGCTGCAAGGACAAAGGTCACATTGTTTACAGAGGGGCGTCTGTCCTCTCCAGCGCCATGTGGTCTGTCTTCCTGCAAAACCCCTCACCTGGCTTCTCTGCTGCCCCTGCTTGAGCCACCCCATAATTCTTACTCATACGGGAGCTAGAGTTAGAAGTGTTATAATCATCTTGTATTTTTTTTTTATTCTTTTTTTTTAAGACAGAGCCTCAAGCTGTTACCCTGGATAGAACACCATGGCATCACAGCTCACAGCAACCTCCAACTCCTGGGCTCAAGCAAGTCTCCTGCCTCTGCCTCCCAAGTAGCTGGGACTACAGGCGCCCGCCACAATGCCCGGCCATTTTTTGGTTGCAGCCGTCATTTTTGTTTGGCGGGCCAGGCTGGATTCGAACCTGCCAGCTTAGGTGTATGTGGCTGGCACCTTAGCCCGTTGAGCCACAGGCGCCAAGCCAATCATCTTGTATTTTTAAAATATTGTCTTTTAAGCTACATTAATTGAGAACACTGGGCTCCACTCTGATGTCCACCTATCAGCCTTTCAATTTGTAATTCAGTTTTCCATTTGGACGGGTTCACTGGAAGAGGAACCAGTGAACCGAAACTGATGGGGGTGTAGCTCCCTAAATCTATTGGCATTCTGGCCCTTTAAATCAGTCTCACATGAGTGTTGTTAAAGGAATCAATTCCCCAGGATGTGGTCTCTTCTAAAGGTGCCATCATAAAGCTGTTATCTGACTCTGAGCAGGATGGGAGGTGCTACGCCTGAACCCTAGTGGGGGCCCTTTCCAGCTGGTGCTGCTGCATGGGCCTGGCACAGGGGGGCTTCAGGGGAGCAAGCCTGCTTTCCACGGTCTGGATTCCTCCTAGGGGCTTGGGACTCTGCCTGGCTCATTGACCTTTCAGTGGTAAGAAATCTGTACAATACACCTGAGGCCTCACCATCCGACTGTGTCCCCTGTACTGTTGGGGGGAGCTCTGGTACCTGCTGGGCATCTCCGGACGTAGATACGGGAGACTCCGTAGCTGCCCACCGCTGCACTGACCACCTCCTTAAGTTGACCTCGTTCTCACAGACTGGATACGTACCACATGTCCATGTCAACACAGTAGGCCTAATTCCTTATGGTGGCCACTCCGCGTGTTGCCCAGTTTGTGATGGTCCCTTGGGTGGTCACCTTACAGAGGTTCTACTGTATCTTTGTCCCTTCAGTGGGACTGGGAACTCTGGGAAGGCAAAGTCTGGGTCTTTGTCGTCTCGAACCAGTATCCCAGTCTTGCCCTGGTGCGGCAGGTGGGAGACCCGAGCTGGGCTGCAGTGAGGTGCTGCTGGCCCAGCCTCCCACTCCCCCCCACAGTGGCAGCTCTGCAGATGGAGATGGAAAACCTGGCTCTGAACCTCTTCTACATGCAAAACATCGACCAGGATGTGCGAGATGACATCCGCGTGATGAAGCAAGTGGTGAAGAAGGCTGAGGTGGAGAGGACGCGGGCAGAAGTCGAGAAGAAACGGCAGGTATCTGCAGACGCAGCTCCATCTAATGCCCACTGGACCTTTGATCTGCACGCAGCTGCCCAGTCTTGCTGCTCTGCTGGATACCTGGAGAGGGGGCGGCCACCCAGGCAGTGGCCCTGCCCTAGGTCGGGTCTGGTGGGGATTTTCCCTTCAGGCATAGACATGTCCTTCCTTCCTGTCTCCCAGGACCTGTTTGTGGACCAGCTCACCACCCAAGCCAAACAGCTGGAAGACAACATCGCCCTGTTTGAGGCACAGTACATGGCCCAAGCTGAGGACACCCGGACTATAAGGAAAGCAGTTAGCGAGGTAAGAGCAGTCCCTAGGCTCCCTCTGGCCCGAGCACCTCTCAGCAGCCACCCACATGGTGCTGGTGGCTTGCCTGGGCAGCGCCCAGCATGTGTCTGTCGAATGAACAACTGCAACCGTGTCCCCAGCTAGTCAGTAAGCTCCTTGAGGTTAAAAGCAGGACCTTGCACATCTGCAGGTCTCCGTAAGCATCAAAAAACATCTGGGGGAGGAGGGGGAGGCAAAAACCCACCTAACGGATACAATGAACACCATGCAGGGGATGGGCGAATTTATAGCCTGAACTCAAGCCACATATCAAAAACATCCGCACCCCCTTAATATTTTGAAATAAGATTTTTCAAAATAATAATTTAAGAAAAGAGCACCCACCCTCCCATGGCAAGCGCAGCAGATACCGACAGATATCCCAATAGTGGGTATTTTCACCCCATGTCCCAACCAGTGGGTGACTGTAGCATCTGGCAGAAGTTCAGTTGTTCTAGTCTTTTCTTGTGCCCTCAGTGTCGGCTTGTGGGGGACCCTTATCAAGTCCTTAGCCTGCAGGGGCCTCACTGAAGTCTTCCTGAGGATTCTCAGCCCCGTGGACAGGCGGGAGTCCTGGGCAGGGGGTCCCTGCTCCTTGTGGAGTGAATGGAGGTGACCTGATGTGTGCGAGTTGCTCCCTCCAGGCCCCGGATTGAGCTCTGCAGTGGCCAAGACCACAAGCCAAAGTTACCATGATGTTTTTTTTAATCTGTGAGTCGTGCTCTGCACATGTGCAGGAAGGAGACAAAACCTTTTACTGAAAGAGAAAGGCCTGGAACAGATGGACAGACGCCCCTGGGTCCCAGGTGAAAGCAGGGGACAGGGCCTGATGTTGTCCAGATGCCCGCCCTCTGCACCTGTGCCTGTGATTACCACAGGAATGAGTCAACCAGAATTCCGGGGGTGGGGAGGGAAGCAATTTCTTACTTCACAAAGTGGTTCTTGAGGTCATCTGAAAATAAATTAGGAGAACTAGCCAAGAAATGCTTCAGCAGGGAATGTCCACAGAGGGCGACCATCCATCCCCATGTGGGACTGAAGACTTTTCCAGGATATCGAACTTTCTGTGCTAAACCTGGGAAGTCCTGGTCGAATAGGACGGTGGGTCTCCCCACCAAGCACTTAAATGTACCATAAAGCTCTAAGGTGACGAGCCCAGGACCGCAAGAGAGCCGAGACACAAGCCGAGATTTCTGTAAACACCTAGTAGATTATAAATTAGCCAAGAACTAAGGAATTATGCATCCAGTGGGGTCCAGACATTTGGTTAATCATTTGGGGAAAAAAATTAAATTAAATGTTTTCCTCATACCAGACACTAAAATAAATTCCAGATGGAATCAAGTATTTAAATGGGAGGAAGTGTAGCAGAAGAAAACAAATGAAAATACTTATGTAATCCTGGGTTGGAGGTGCTATTCTAAGCAGAAACCTGGCAAAAGATGAGTGGGGTGCAGACCATGGCAGTGACAAGACTTCTGTAGGGTAGGAGCACCGCAAACAAAATGCAGAGGGGAGACCCCACAGGAGGAGACTTACAACCATTAGTAAATCTGGGATGTGAAGAGATAATGAAACACCCCTCTCCTTAGGGGCCTCTACCAGGCAGGGCCTCCCCATCTCAATCGTTTTCGTTCCCAGTACTGGGAACAGCGCTAGGCATCTTGGGGATAGCACTGACCGTCCTTGAATGAAGTGACAGGAAAGCAAACCACAGGCGGGGAGTAGCAGGTGGGCAGAGAGGAGAAGAGTAGGGGAGACAGGCCCCACGCTGCCAGGGGAAGCCCAGCGAGATCCGAGTTGAGGTTATTCCAAGGCAGCATTATGACAGGCAGCCAACTCCCTCCTTCCGCCCCTGAACGTCACTACCTGGACTTCATTTCAAGGAAACTACCACAGATGCACGCGAGTCACGTTTTCCTACACTAAAAGCCTGTTGAACAGAATGAGTAGGGGCTCAGCGGGGAGCTGGTGCTCACCACTGTGGCATGTGTGGCAGGAAAGGAAAGGAATTTTATACACCTGTGCAGAGAGCACTGTGCTGCAAGAAACTAAAGATTTGCTGTCAGGGAATCCTTTCACAGCGTGTTAATTTTTAGTAGGGCCTTTCTACACAACATGTGGAATACGATTCCGCACACACAGGCGTGAAGACAATGGGTGTAGAAGGTCAGAAATGGTCACCTCTAAGTGGCAGGGTCATTGGCATTTTTATTTTCCTTTTGCTAACTTGCCCATTCTGAGGATAGGATGAGCAGATTTCCTTCTTAAAGAACGAGGGACTACATTCAGCAGTGATATGTATATCTTGGCCGTGCCTTGGTTGACCAGGCCTTTCCACCGTGGGGAGGCGCCATCCTCTGCCGACTGGCCACTTGCAGGCCCAGCTTTCGAGCAGCCGGATTGGGATTAGGCCCCACTTGCTGCCTCGGCGGCTCTTTGGGGCGGTACTGACATTACTCAATGGCAGAGTGGCCTCCTTAGTCACTGACCTGCCCAAATACAGAAGTCATCCAGCAGTCCCACAACCGGGCACTTACCCAAGGGAAAGGAAATAGGCATATGGGAGAGATTCCTGCACCCACGTTCACTACAGAGCCACTCACAATGGCCACCATGCAGAGTCAGACCCCTGCCCCCCCCCCAAACAACTGATGGATGGATGGAATAGTATTCAGCCTTTTTTTTTTTTTGAGACAGAGCCTCAAGCTGTTACCCTGGATAGAGTGCTGTAGCATCACAGCTCACAGCAACCTCCAATTCCTGGGCTCAAGAGAGTCTCCTGCCTCTGCCTCCCAAGTAGCTGGGACTATAGGCGCCCGCCACAACGCCTGGCCATTTTTTTGGTTGCAGCCGTCATTGTTGTTTGGCAGGCCCAGGCTGGATTCGAACCCAGCAGCTCAGGTGTACGTGGCTGACACCTTAGCCCATTGAGCCACAGGCCCAGCCTGGAGCCCAAGAATTTCAATTTGCTGTGAGCTATGGTACCACAGCACCCTACCCAGGGTGATAGAGTGAGACTGTCTCAAA
>CAUYON010090327.1:0-34658 GCA_963573935.1 Arctocebus calabarensis
CTAATCAATATAGCTTTCGCCTCATTTACTTGATTATTGTGTTAAGACATTTATGTTCTACACTTGATAGATTTGACTTGTACCCTTGCAATATGCTCCATAGGTGTGGTCCCACCGTTTACCCTCCCTCCATCAAACCTGCCCCATCTCCTCCCTTCCCACTCCATTTCTCTCCTTCATCCTGAGCTATCATTGTGATCTGTCTTTCATAAGAAAGTGTGAGTAAATATAAATTGGTTTCAGAGAAGTACTGAGTACATTGGATACTTTTTCCTCCATTCTTGAGATACTTTCCTCAGGAGAATATGTTCCAGGTCCCTCCATGTCAACATAAAAGAGGTAAGGTCTCCATCTTTTCTTAAGGCTGCATAGTATTCCATGGTGTATATACCACAATTTATTAATCCACTCATGGGTCAATAGGCACTTGGGCTTCTTCCATGACTTGGCTATTATGAATTGAGCTGCAATGAATAATCTGGTGCAAATATCTTTTTTGCAAAGTGATTGTTGGTCTTTTGGAAATACTCCTAGTAGAGGAATTGCAGGATCGAATGGCAGGTCTATTTTTAGATCCCTGAGTGTTTTCCAAACTTCTTTCCAAAAGGAACCTATTAGCTTGCATTCCCACCATAGTGCAGAAGTGTTCCCTTTTCTCCACATTCACGCCAACATCTGTAGTTTCGGGATTTTCTTATGTGGGCTACTCTTACTGGAGTAGATGGTATCTCTTTTGGTTTTGATACCAAATTCAGTACTCTACCTGTAGTACATGATTCAGAGAAGATAAAAAATTTTCCTCATTCCTTCCTATCCAAATTAGGATCAGCAGGAGAAAAACATCTGAAAGAAGGAAAAAATAGTTCTTTGAATTTGAGACTCTTGTGGATTTGGTTTATTTATCTTTAGCCTCCGGGAGATGACCTTTATTTTCCTTGTGTGTGTGAGTGTGTTGTTTGTTATACAAAGGAAAAGCACAAAGAGATTCTCCTTTCATCTTGTTCTACGTTTTGAGACTTTGGCTTTGTAATAAAGGAGGTTTTTTCCTCTGGTCTCCAACAGCCTAAGGGGCACAAATTGTCTGATTTGTGTTAGGCAGCTACCCAGTCGGCTACAAGTCTGTCTGTCCTACTGTACTAGCTCTCAGAGCAGTTTGTCTTAATCTCATTGCCTTGTTAACAATGTGGGTCTCCACCTTTGCTAATAGGATAAAACCAAAATCTATACAATGAAGAGATTTATTCTGAGCCAAGTATGAGTGCCCCATGACCTGGGGAGCTGCACTCAAGAAGCCCTGAGTAAATGGTACCAAGGTGTTTGGGTCATAGCTTGGTTTTATAGATTTTTAGGGAGACAGGAATTGTAAGTAAAATCATAAACCAATACATGGAAGGTACAGATGGGTTTGGCACAAAAAGATGGGATACTGTGAAGCAGGTCTTACAGGTCACGAGAGGGTTCAAAGATTTTTGATTTGTAATTGGTTAAAAAAGTAAAGTTTTGACTAAAAACTTGGAATCAGTAGAAAAGAATAGGAAGATAAGGAAGTCTGTTAATCATAGAGCAAGCCACAATATATAAAGTAATCTGTTAAACAAAACGATGGCCTGCAGGCATGATCTCACTTTTGCTTTGAATGGTCTTGAGTCTGGTTTGCAATCAGTTTTAAGTCCAGAAAAGAGGAGTATAAGGTGTCCAAACCTCCCTTCACTTTATGGGCAGGGATGCAGTTTTAAGGTTTTTCTGGGGTCCACTCAACCAACAGGGAGTCCATTTAGTTGGCAAGGGGCTTAAATTTTATTTCACTTTATCCTTTCTTAGGGTATCTTTGGGAGAAACTTTAAATCTTGAAGGGACTGCACCTTTTTCACCCTCTTAGGAATGTAATTCTTCCATCTCTGGTTTTCAGCCATAAGGCAGCTTATTGTTAGCAATCCTCCCTGTCCCCATGGACAGCTTTTATTTTCCCATTTGTCTTACTGATTGCTGCCTCCTTTAGACAGTCCATCTTTGAGGGGCACACAGGTTAGCAGACCTTTGTGTGCGAGCAGCCAACAAAAAGGTTGGGAGCCCTAAGAATATGACCAGATAAAAATGTGAGTAATGCACCATTTTCCACCAGGGAAACTTTTCTTTCTTTTGGCTGTATTTTGATAGGGGTCTGGCTCTTTTAAGGGCTGCGTCTTTTGTCCCCCTTTGAAGAGCTTGGTTAAAACCATAAAGGAGTTAAATTAAATTTAGCCTAAAACTGCCTCCTTACCTGTTCAAAGTTTGGCCTACCCTAAAGGTTCCTTTGAACATAGTGAACTATAACCTAACCTTGTGTCAATCACTAAGTTTTCAGCCAATCAAAAGTGGTCAACTGTTCAACCATGCTCAAATAGGGCAAAACATTGAGTGCTAACCATGCCAGCTGTGTCTATACCTCACTTTGGTTTTCTGCACATCACTCATGTTTTCCGTATGTCACTTTCCTTTTTCTGTCCGTAAATCTTTAACCACGAGGCAGCAATAGAGTA
Source organism: Arctocebus calabarensis (assembly GCA_963573935.1). Taxonomy (NCBI): domain Eukaryota; kingdom Metazoa; phylum Chordata; class Mammalia; order Primates; family Lorisidae; genus Arctocebus; species Arctocebus calabarensis. Next base: position 2,520 of record CAUYON010090327.1, read on the forward strand.
TTTCAGAGCCTACTTTGGTTCAGGGCTACCCGATTTTCAAACTATTTTTTGCTCAACTCAACTCTGTTAAAATTAATTTGTCTAAAGTTTTTCTTTTAAAAAGGGCTTCTTGATTTTGGTGTGCATGGTTGTAATTTTGGTCTTGGGTTACTTGTAAGATACACCTTGGGCATAGAATTTTGTCCTGCAGTTATTTGCTTTGCCTTTTCTCCTAAGCCAAAATGAAAACATATACTCAGAAAGAAAATAAACAGTATATATTAAAACAGTGAAACAGAAATGTTTTGATTTCCATCTTAGTTGGAAATGTGCTAATTAAAAAAAACAGCTAAAGATAATATAGTTAGAGAGATGGACAGTCAACCCCTAGATATCGACTAGACTACAAACCAAATTCTCTGAGGAATTAAAAGTAACTGCCCTTGTCTTACAACTTAAGTCTTCACAAAATAGGTATGTGCCTCTAAAAGTAACTCACACCCTACTTAGTCTAACCAATCCCAAACTTCACTTTTTCTTCTTAGGATGCCTGCTAATACTATAAAATATCAGGCCACTAGAAACAGAACTGTCCTATAGGGAAGAAAAAGTCTAAATAATAATTATTCCTAGCCTCTAATAGGCAAATAAGCCACCCAAAACTCCTTCTGGGTGAAAATTTACATTATTTCTCTGTTTTTAAGATGTAAATTTCCTAATCAATGTTATCTGAGAAACCATCCCTTTTAAAGCACAAACTAAAGGGGAGGAAAAAGCCAAGAACATTTATTGTTAGTCCCGGGGAGGTAATAATGAGATATTTAAGAGGGTCTTGCTCTTGGCTCAGGCTGGTCTGGAACTCCTGAGCACAGGCAATCCACCCGCCTCACCCTCCCAGAGTGCTAGGATTACAGCCATAACTGCTCCCGGCCTATGGTTAATGTTGGGTGCCACAAAAATAACCAAATTTCCTTATTAATTGTGTATTATCATAATAAACTGTGGGTTCTTTAACCATCGCTACTTTCAGTCTTGTTTGTTGTCTACAGTTAATTGCTTTTTTCTGATGCTTTCTAAAAGCTTTTTGGAAGTAATTATAATTCTAACATGCTGTGTCTTCCGGGAAGAATATGTGAATAATGAAAAGAACTCTGACAAGTACAGCTTTCTGATAACTTTAAGACCTTATCATTGGACTGGGTAAGAACTTAAGAACTGAAGAACTCTAATGGAAAAACTAGATTCCTAAAATTGCTAACTCAACATCAAGGAAAACAACAGCTAGTTACATGAGACTAAACTGATGAAGGACTACGATTTTCATGACTTCATATCTGAAACACTACTGATTCTTTTACATTTTGTTTCCTAGATTCCAGGAAACTTTTTTCTTGGGGGGGGGGGGTAGGGAGAGGAGGGACAGAGTCTCACTCTGTTGCCCAGACTTGAGAGCCGTGGAGTCAGCCTGGCTCACAGAACCACAAACTCCTCAGTTCAAGGGACTGGCATGTTGACAGGCCTCAGCCTCCCAAAGAGCTGGGACAACAGGTGGACGCCACAATGTCTGGCTAATTTTTTTCTATTTTTAGTAGGGACAGGGCCTTGCTCTTGCTCAGGATGGTCTCAAATTCCCAGAGTGCTAGGATTATAGACGTGAGCACTGCACCCAGCCTGTAAACTTTTTTCTTTAAGATATCTATCTATAGGTCACAACAATTTAGTATACTTAGTGAAACAAATTGAAACCCTTACTTTTTCTCCCTATCTCCTAATTCCTTCAAAATTTAAAAACTATTAAGGGGTTGTTTTGCTATGCTTTAAAAGACAGGGTCTCGGCTCGGCACCTGTGGCTCAACAGGCAAAGGTGCCAGCCAGCCACATACACCTGAGCTGGCGGGTTCAAATCCAGCCCGGGCCCACCAAACAACAATGATGGCTGCAACCAAAAAATGGCCAGGCATTGTGGCGGGTGCCTGTAGTCCCAGCTGCTTGGGAAGCAGAGGCAAGAGACTCGTTTGAGCCCAGGAAATGGAGGTTGCTGTGAGCTGTGATGCCACAGCGCTCTATCCAGGGTGACAGCATGAGGCTCTGTCTCAAAAAAAAATAAATAAAGACAGGGTCTCATTCTATCACCCAGACTAGAGTGTGGTACAATCACATAGCTCACTGTAACCTCCAACTTCTAGGCTCCAGTGATCCTCCTGCCTCAGCCTCCCAAGTAGCTGAGACTATAGGTACCTGTCAACATGCCCACCTTATTTTTTGTAGAGAGGAGGTCTCACTATGCTGCTGAGACTGGCTCGAACTCCTGGCGTCAAGTGATCTTCCCAAAAGGCTGGGATTATAGGCATGAGCCACTGCACGTGGCCTCTTGAGTATTCTTATATTTATAATATACTTATCTGCATTACTTCAACAATCTGTTTTTATTGTAATAAGACATAATTTAAGGCACTGAGTTTACTCTTAAGGCTTTGACTGAATTGTATCTTCTGATATGATCAGACAGTTTTAAGGAACTGAGGTTGACTTAAGTAGCCAATAAAAGCCCCTTGAAAAAACTGGCTGGTACCTTAAATACAAAGTTTACATGACTGCCTTCTCCTTTACAACTCATACCAGAAACCTGTGAGCAGACTTTACCCCATTCATTTCCCCATAAATTTACCTTCCCATATTTTCCTGCCTTTGGAAACATAGAACTACTTACTTTGTGCTGCCGATTCTCTAAAATTTATTGTTATTTGCTAAAGACAACATATAAGCCAGAGTTTCAAGCCACTGCTTAGAGTTACTTTTCTTCCATGACATGTGCACTGATATATTAGTAAACTTGTTTCGCACTTGTTAATCTGACTTCTGTTATTGGAGTCTGTCCCAACTATGAACCTAAGAGAGTTAGTTGAGAGAAAAAAATTTTTTCCTCTTCCCTTGGATCCTTAGGCATCTCTTGGCTGTGACAGTTTCCCAGATTTTCCTCATTTTTTATGATCTTCACAGTTTTGAGTTCTTATCAGGTACTTTGTAGAATGTCCTTCAATTGGGATTCATCTGATCTTTTCTTCATGAATAGGCTGGATTTATGGATTTACAGGGGAAAAGCACAGAGGCAAAAATTCCATTTTCATCACATCGCAACAAAGATATACGTATACTATCAACATGACTTATCACCACTGAGGTCCACCCTTAACCATCTAGCGGAGGTAGTGTTTATCTGGTCTCTCCACTGCAGAGTTCCTCTGTTCCCTTCCTTATCCGTTTTGTAGTCTTTGGAAGGAATTCCCTACATATATCCCACACATACGGATCAGGGAGCCAGGATAGGGAGGAATTTTTTGGAATTGTTCTGCATGGGAGATTTGTCTCTTCTCACCGTTTATTTATTAAACTACTTACATCAGTATCGACTCATGAGTCTTACACTATATTTTGGATTATAATCTAGTATTTTGTTATTCAAATTGCTCCATCTTTGGCCATGAGAAGTTCTTTCAGGCTTGGCATGGTAGTTCACGATTGCAGTCTCAGCACTTTGGGAGGCTGAAGTGGGAGGACTGCTTGAGGTGAGGAGTTTGACACCAGCCTGGGTAACAAGGTCAAACTCTGTCCCTACAAAAAATTTAAAAATTAGTCTAGCATGCTGGTACACACCTGTAGTACTAGTACACTAGAGGCTGAGCCAGGAAGATTGCTTGAGCCTGGGGGCTGGAAGTCAGAGTGAGCTGTGACTGTGCCCCTGCATTCCAATCTGGGTGATAGAGTATGGAAGAAAAAAGGCTTTTTCAACTGGTTCTTACGTCTGGCATACAGTTGTCCCTGCCTTGTCCACATCTTCACTTTCCTGAAAATAGGTGACCACAGACAGGACAGTATTTTGACAGAGACCACATTCCTCATAATTATCACAATGTGTTGTTATAATTGTTCTATTTTATTATTAGTTATTATTGTTGATCTTTTACTGTGCCTAATTTATAAGCTACTTTATCATAGGTATGTATGTATTGGAAAAAACATAGCATCTATAGGACTTGATATTATCAGTGCAGCCAGGCATCTGCTGGGGTGTTAAAATAGCCTCCATGACTAAAGGTGACTGCTGTATTCCATCAAAGTCAGCTTACTAGTTTGAGCACTCCCTTAGTTTCTGGCACTGTAAGATGCCACAGCCTCATCTTATATATCTTTAGCCCCATTCCTAAAAAATCAACCATTTCTCCCAGGAACCCTTGTTCCTATTGTTGGAGAATGGTATTAGAGGCCAAGTTCTGGGCACGAGATGTGTTCATTGCTACTGGTGTATCCAGGCTCTCTCAGTACATCAGTATCGACTCCTGAGTATTACTCTTATATTTTGGATTATAATCTAATATTTTGTTATTCATACTGCTCCATCTTTGGCCATGAGAAGTTCTTTCAGGCGCAGCATAGTAGTTCATGATTGTAATCTCAGCACTTTGGGAGGCTGAAGTGGGAGGACTGCTTGAGGTGAGAAGTTTGAGACCAGCCTGAGCAATATGGTGAAACCTTGTTCCTACAAAAAATTTAAAAATTTGTACAGGTGTGTACCAGCATGCTAGACTAGCAAGAAAATATAAGTGTGTATACTAACCAAAAAAAAAATGCCTATCTATAAATATTTCTACATGTAACCATCTGTATCTATATTACGCTAACTATGAGTTTTTACTGATATCTCCCACTCTAATCCATTACCAGAAGCATTATTTTTTTATGTGATTTTATTTCTTTTCATTTCAGGTTAATGTGAAGGTACAGACAACTAGGTTACAATGTTTGTATTTGTTAGCTAGAATCCCTTTTGTAGTTGTGTCCCAGAAGCATTATTTTTAATAGCAAAAATCAGAAACATCCATATATTGGAACATTATCTGATTTTTGGTTGGTTGCAGCCGTCATCGTTGTTGTTCGGTGGGCCTGGCTGGATTCGAACCCGCCAGCTCAGGTGTACGTGGCTGGCACCTCAGCCCATTGAGCCACAGGCACTGAGCCCCGATTTTTAATGACTTAATTCTATATACACTGACATGAACAATTACATGTTAGGTGATATATACAAACACAATTTCTGGAGGAAATGCAACGGAAGGTTAACAGTAGATAACTTTGAGGAATGGGAATAGGGTTAAAACATGCATTGTCAATGTAGAGGTATCATCTTCAAGGAGGCAAAAAAAGAGACCTTAGATATTACAATGGTTTATGCTAACTCTAAAGATGAAAGGAGGTTTAAAATGCTTTAAATCAAATTTTCTTACCATAGGAATTTCATTTTAAATAGTGTTAGCCCACAACTTTGGGGTTATTGTTGTTGTTTTGGTCTTATATTAGAACATCCTTACTATAAAGTAGCAATCACTCTCTTCAAAACTTCAGTAAGTTCCAATGACAAGACATTACTATGCTCATCAGTGTAGTGGCCAAGTGTTGTGTCTACCCTGAAAGTCCCTCTGGTGGTGGCACCCCATTCTGTTTTGGACAGCTACTCCAATCTATTGGTCTTTATCCAGACTGCCCATTAGGGTGTGTTGCCCTTCCTTGGCCAAGAGATTTGAATCCAAGACCCAAACTAAGCCAATTAGACATTCTTTCTGGGATTTACATGCCTGTCACTATCTCCAGACTAGAACTCCTCACCAGCAGGGGAAAGATGTTATTCATCTCTATGTTTCTGATGCCTAGCCCAGTGCCTACCATGAATATTCATGTGGGTTAAGTGAATTACACAGAAAATCACGCACCTTAAACAAATGCTAAACCAAGTCTATCATCTTTCCAATAGAATTGTGGAGGGGGAGCAAATTGTATGATGTTTTGTAAGGGAAATGTCCACTTTTGTAGCTAGGAAATACAAGCATGCATTGGAAATAGTATCAAAGTTGCCATTTCTCCATGCATTAAAGATGTCAATCAGTCCAATGAAATAAAGCCCCCAAAAAGACAAAAGGAGAATTACCTCATTACCTCAACATCTGCTCAAACATAAGCAATCACACATTGGCTAATTTTTTTAAAGGGGACATAATATAACTTTCTAGAAAGACATAGCTAATTATACCATTCACTGGAAGGGAACATACAATGTTTTGAAGTAATTCAGAAGTGGGTGTGATTTGTAAGACATAGAGCTTAGAGAATGGTAAGTATAAATTAGAGATTGTTCATATTATGACAGACTCCGTCATTACATTTCACAACTTTTGTCAAAAGCAACTTTATTCACCACACCACTGAAGCCTTCACATTAGGGAAGGCTGCTGTCAGCTCTGTGGTTTAGAGTAGATAGTAACCTTCTTTCTGAATACCATTCTGGGGAACGGGTTCAAAATTTAGACTTAAAACTCACCAAGTGGTGGGGAAGAGGAATGAAAAGAGGTTGGTTAATGAGGAAAAACATGTACTCAGAAGGAATGGGTTCTAAGATAACAACAGTGCATTGTATATTTCAAAATAGCTAGAAGACTTGAAACATTTCCAACAGAGAAATGATAAATACTCTAAATGATGAATACCCTAAATCCTAACTTGATCACTACGCATTCTGCACATGTAACAAAATATTACACATACCCCATAAATATGTACAAATATCATATGTCAATTGAAAAAACTAAGAAGGAACCATATGATGAAACCTAAAGGGCCAATAAACATGTGAAAATATTTCAAATCTCACTAATAACCCTAATAACCAGAGCAACACAAATTTTAAAAAATATCATTTTGCCCATTAGGTTGGCAAAAATTAGGAAACTCATCAGGCTATTGAATTAATAAAGATTGCTGTTCACCAGTGTTGACCAGTGTGGAGAAATGAGCACTGCTGGCCACAATGTGAACTGGTATTACCGTTTTGGGGGCCACTTTTGCAATGTCTAACAAGGCTCTGTGTGTGCACAACCTGAAATCCAGCAATTCCAATTCTAAAAATGTATCCTAGAAAAAAATGTCATTGTACATGTATTTGTGTGATTACTTGATTCATGACTATCTTGTCTACTAGACAGTAAACTTGGCAAGAACTAGAACTCTCTGGCTTACAATCTACACTCCCAATGCCTAGCATATGGAACTTATATACGGTAGGTACATGATAAGTATTAGTTAAAGGACTGAATAAATATGTTTACTCAGCACTAAAAAATAAAATAGAGTATTTAATCAATAACAGTTCTTGTTCACATCAAATAGTAGAAAAATTATTACTATGTAAACAATAAGAGATACTGTCTATTTTCAAAAATAAACCACAAACACTATCAGCTTACAAAATTGATCACAATATACATTATTAAGTACCCAAAGACCTAGCTGCCTGTCCTCAATCCCCTGTCTTCCCAGTTAGTTCCAAAGGTCAAACAGCAACTAAATACTCTTGAAATAAGCCAATTGTTTTTACAGTCTATGATCTAATGACAAGCAAATACCCTGGCTTTGAGGTGTATAAAAATCACACTGTGGGCTGAAAAAAAAAAAATCCCAATATCTGTGTAAGCAGACTTACTATCCTAAAACAAGATGTACCTTTTAAAAAACACAAATTTCAAAGTTCTAATTGCTCTGTTTCTTTGCTATGCCCTTAGTCAAGGAAATATAATAGACCTCTCAAAATACCAACACCATGGATCTGTTTGTTTTCCAGTGCAATGAAAGACGAGGAAGAGCCAGAAACTTAAAAATCCTCCCTTTTTCTCAGGCCTCAAATCCAACAAAGACACAGAGCATGTGGTCCAAAATCAAATAAAAATATGCTGTAGGTTATCTACACTGCTAGTCAACCCCTGAAATTATATGCAGAATGAAAGGTGACATCTTTTATTTTGATCATTTGAAAACTGACCATCCATCAAAAGATGTGATATCCACCGACAGTTATTACCAATAACAAAACTCCACAGGTTTAGAATATAATCAAGAGGTTGTATGTTACAAGTTGCGTGGGGGGAGAGGAAGGGTGTTATTAAAATTAAAATACCAACAGAATCCTGTCCCACACTAAAACATTTCAGAAACTCAAAACATGCATTCTGTCTGCGCACTAGGTTCACTGATGTTTGTGACTTTATGACCTCAGTCTAATCTAGGATGCAAGGGAAAGGCAAAAGAGACTACCATTTATCCAGCGCTTTGTAGATGCCAGGTATCACAAAGGAAGGTGTTATGTCCCTTTCAGTGAGGTTAGAGAATTTCCCCAAGGTTACACAATAAATGGTCATGTTGAGATTTGTTCTTGGGATCTAGGCACCCAGGCAAATGGTAAGTCTGCGGTCTCAAGGAACAACAGGTAAAAGCCCTGAACGAGTCATCTGCTTTAGCTCTTGCCTTAGGCAGATAAAGCTTAATTAAACCCAAGATCGCCAGATGGGAAAAGACTCCTCCAAGTTCCCAGAGCTGGGGACCTGAGCCACAAGTGAAACCGTTGGTGGGGGGAGGGGTAAAGCGAGCTTTCCTTAATGTCAGCAAGTCACTCAAAAACAGTTTTACTTCCTAAATCCATAGGGTTCCTCTCCTTGAGCCATACTCTCTGACACTTTGATCAGGGTAATAATTTTTAAAATGTGTTCGGTTAACATTTGGTCGCTGATCTGGTTTTGTTTAGAAGTGTGGTTTAGTAATAATGATTGAAACAGCTCTTTTTCAAGGGATAATTACCAAGCAGTATAGAGTGGGCGCATGGCCTGGCTTTCCTGCGCCCAGCACCAACCTGGTTAATTGAGGAAGCTCCACACCGGCAAGATGCTGACTCACTGACTAATAAATTGCTAAAAAGGAGAAGTGATAAAAACAAATCGTGGCCTTGAAAAATCCCAGCTGGAAAAAGGAAAAGGAACTACCTCTAACCCGAAGCAAAAGCAGGGAAGGGTGCGAAGCAGCGCTGCAGGCCACCAAGCGCCAACAAATGCGAAGGGTGGGGCCGAGTCTAATAGAGCCGCCCAAAGCCGCCGAGATACCCGAGCCCACCCGCTTCTGCGGCAGGAAGGTGGCACCCAGAGACCTCGTCCGTGCCCGATCCTTGCCCCTTAGCCCCCAACCCCTGGTCGCCAGCTAAGGAAACCGGCTGGCAGTCCGTGTCACCCTGCCGGGCCCGCCTCTCCCAGACACTCGCACGTTATCCTCAGCCCTGGGCTCCCCAAGGCGCGCGGGGCTCGAAGGACGCTTCTCCGCGGGTGACGGAGCTACTGGGGAGACCCCGGCGGCCGCGGTGCCTCCCGCCCAACCGCCACCTGCCCCAACTCCGGCGCCCGGCAGCGTCCCCGCCCACGGGCCGCGGCTGCCCACACCTGGCGTCCGCGTCCCGCCTACCTTGCTCCTTCAAACTGGTGATGAGCTGCAGCTGCTTCTCCTCGTCCGAGCTGTTCATTTTGGCGGGTGGGGCCGGGAATAAAAGAAAAGGAGGGCGCGGCGAGGGGTGCCCGGGGGGAGGAGGAAGGAAAAAGCAAGATGCCGGTGGCGTGCGGCCCCACTACCCGGAAGTTGGACTGGCCCCCGCTCCTCCTCCTCCCGGCGCGGAGCGCGCGGCTGAGCTCATCCCCACGCACCTCCTCGGCGGCCGCCGCACCTGCCGGCGGGCGGGGGCGGGGGCGGGGGCGGGGCGCCGAGGGACCGACCGGCAGCCCGGGGGGGCGGGGAGTGGCGCCGCGGGGCGCGCCCGGCCTGTGGGCTCTCTGGCTCGCCGGCACCCTTTTCTCCGCCTCCGCCCCCGGGACTCAAGGGTGCGCCTTCAGAGGAAACCGGCCTTGGGTTCTCAGCGGCTCCGGGGACGCCACTAGGACGCTGCCCTCGGCCGCCCCCCACCAAGCCCACGGACGCACTGGGCAGTTAACGCCCGGGCCGCTGCTTCGGGTCTTGCGCATTGGACTCTGGGAGCGGGATTGGAAAAATCTAGACGCCCGCAGGGGCAGGCCCAGGGGCGAACGTTTTGCACCTTGAAAAGCAGACAAGCGCCAAAACAAGCCAGTCTGCCCATCAGGTGCATTTTGTGGGTCGCCTTGCTAGTTAAATTACGGCTCAGTTGAGTAAAGGAGGAGTGGAGGTCGGATGACAGTTCCCAAGGGCCTGGACGAGCTCTCGCCCCCTCCCCCCACCCGTCCAGCCAGGTTTGAGAAGCGGTCATAACGTGGGGCCTGGAGAGCCTTTGCAGGTCATCTGGGTTGGTAGTGGATGACCTTTCCCCTAGGGAGACTGTCACTTAGTAGTCCAAATGTCCAGGGTCACACAACTGCCTGGCAGCAGAGCCTGGAAAAGTGAAGCCCAGCAATTGCCCCACTTCACCGACCTCTGTGCTGTTTAAACCCAGTTCTGGGTTAGACCCTGACCAGGAGAGAGGTGGCAGGCCTGCCAGGTCTCCAAGGCACCTATCCTCAACTCTAGTTGCTGTCTAAACTTTGGTCAAGTCTTCCTGTGTCTTTGAACTTCGTCTGAAGAATGAGAAGAAGAATAATACCTGCTCTGCAGGAAGAGTTGTGAGAATTGAACTGGAAGAGTAACAAAACACTAAATCCAGAATTTATCATACAGTAAATACAGTGTTTTGTTGTTTTTTAAAATTACTACAGGGCCAAGTAGTGGTGGCTCATACAGCACTATGGGAGGCTGACGCGGAAGGATCATTTGAGCCCAAGGGTTTGAGAACAACCTGGGCAACATAGACCGGTCTCTACAAAGAAATGTTTAAAACTTAGCTGAGAGTGGTGGCACCCCCATAGTCCCAACTACTCAGAAGGGTGAGGCAAGAGGATTGATTGAGTCCAGGAGTTAGAGGCTACAGTAAGCAATGGTGGTGCCATGGCACTCTAGCCTGGGTGACAGGGAGGCCTTGTCCCAACCAAAAAAAAAAACATTACTACAGGTCTGTGAGAAAATAGCTGTGGTTGGTAATTATAAAGCTGAAGCCGGCCAATTCTTTTACACTGATGATTAAGCATCCCAAATAAATTCAGAGTGAATTGGATTTACTGCCCATCTTGGCTTTGCTCTCTTCCCCTAATCTCTTGGGTACCGAGGCGATATCAGCACCAAGCTTCTGCTCATTCACGTCATAATTTTAGTCAGATGCCCAACTCCATTTATTGGATCAGTCTCCACGGTAGGGGGAGGGGTAATTGGTAAATCTGTAACTATCATCTTTCCGATACTAGTTACTACACGATAAACTTGGAGGAAAAAAACCGTACTGCTTTCTCTTTGTCTAGAATAGTAGTAAGGTATTTTATCAAGGCTGATTTAGAGGTAGAATGATCTAAAAGAGCAGCGTGGTAGTTTCTAATAAAATGAATTAAAAATTTGAACTTTAAAAACCATTTTGATATGTGATTTTATTATTCAATCCTTTCCCTATTTTTTCATAAGATAGTTCAAGACAGTTGATTGATAGATGCCCAGAAGATAACCAAAGGTCCTTTGCCCTGGAATTACATCTTACTCCTCCGAGTAGAAAGGCAACCTAGGAAACGTGAGACAATCAGACTTAACTGCATGAAAATATGAATAGATGCTACCAGGTATTTTGTGGGAGGGGAAATAATTTCCTTCCAGGAAACAGAAAAAACTAGGAGATTTGGTGTCAAATCATGGCGATTTCACTTTTGTACAGCAGCCAGGAAACCTGTTAAACCTGATGAGTCATCCTGACTATCGGGCAATGTGGAGAAGGCCCCAGAAACCTAAATAGCCAGAATTTTTTTTCATACTCTACCAACTATAGGCAGAGTGTCCATTAAACCTTTGGATTACAAAGTTCACAAAGTTTTTTTTAATGGCTGATTTAATTGTCTGCTATAATTATACAGTAGTTAGGTAATATTTTTGGAGTTTTAAGAATGAGTTCATTATCAAATCTATAGTCAAACTAAGTTTTTTGGTCCACACTGAATCTGCAGCCCCTTGAAATTAATCTCATTTACTCTCCTTAATATTACAAAGGCCTCCTGAAATATAATATGTTTTCCTCTGAGGGTACAGTATGAATTATTAGGATGGGCATTAGAGTCATTTATTAGGATTCCAGATATCCCATTACGCTATGGTTAATTTATATGATATTAATATTGATGGAAAAACTAGAAGTGATAATTAGTTTTTGTTCTGTTTAATAATACATAAAGGGATTTATGTTGCAGGTATCACATTGGCATTATTATTAACCTCCAATGCCTTGTAATTTAAAACCTTTAAAAATGTGTGCTTATATATACATATATACAGATACACATATATATGTAAAGAGGAGAAACTTTTGAAAAATGAATTAGAATATGTATCAGACTCAGGATAATGGCTGTCCAGGGGTAGAAAGTAAAGGAACAGGACCACAGGGTGGAAGTTGGAGTGGGTAAGTGCAATTATCAAAAATGATTTTCTCTTTAGTATTAGTTCATTTTTTTCAAATAAAATAAAATCACATGTATGTTATCTTCTGAGGTGTATAAATATGATTGAAATACAACAGGAAGAAAGATTCATTCCCTTCAACCCACTAATTCTAAATAGAAAAGACTTACGTGCAGAGCTATTTATTGTAATGTTAATGACAATTAAATGGAACATTGGAATATTATTTGGTAATAAAATGAAATAAAGTGCTAATATATGTGAACAACATGGATGAACTTTAAAAACATCATATTGAGCGAAAAAATAGAAAATGCCCGATATTATATAATTCCATTTACATTAAATCACAACAGGCAAATCCATATAGAAAGAAAATTGGGGCAACGCCTATGGCTCAAAGGAGTAGGGTGCCTGCCCCATATGCCAGAGGTGGCAGGTTCAAACCCAGCCCCAACCAAAAACTGCAAAAAAAAGGAGAAAATCGATTAGTGATAGGTGTGTGGTTTCTTGTTGACAAAATAAAAATTTGATATTGAACTCTGAAATTAGGAATGAGACAAGGATATGTTGACAATGGACAAAACAAGTATTACTCTTGTCATTACTATTCAACAGTGTGCTGAAAGTTGTCTAGCCAACAATTAGACAATAGAAAGAAAAGGCTTACACATTGGATAGGAAGAAGTAAAACTATCTCTATTATAATCTCAAAGGATCCACAAATCCACAAAACTACTAGAGCTAATCAGTGAATTCAGAAAGTTCCAGGTACACAAAAAATAAGTTGTGTTTCTGTACACCAGCAATGAACAACCCAGAAATGAAATTAAGAAAGCAAATGATTTACAATAGTATCTTTAAAATTAAATACTTAGAAATCAATCTAATGAAATACATGAAAGACTTGCATGTTGAAAACTACAGAACATTGCTGGAAGATCCTGAAGACCCGAATGAATGGAAAGACAGCTTGTGTTTATGGATGTGGACATTTAACATATCCACAGTCAACAATATGTCTATAGATCCAATGCAGTTCTTATCAAAATTCTAACAGTATTTTTTTTTTGAAGTAATAGCCTGTCCTCAAATTCATGTGGAATTGCAAGGGATCCCAATAGCCAAAACAATCTTGAAGAAAAAGATAAAGTTGAAGGATCACACTTCTTGACTTATAAACTCACAAAAAAAGCTACCATAATTAAAACAGTATGGCACTGGCACAAGGATAGCTATATCTACCAGTGGAATAAAACAACCCCCAAATAAATAAATATAACAAATATGCATCGATTGATTTTCAACAAGGGTGCCAACATCATTCACTGAGGAAAGGACGATCTTTTCAACAATTAATGATGGATATCTACATGCAAAATAATGAAGTTAGACCCTTCAAAATTAGCTAAAAATAGATTAAAAACCTAAACTTAAGAGCTAAAATGGTAAAACACTTAGAATAAAGCATTGAGGAAATATTTTATAAAAATTAAAAACTTTTGGCTCAGTGCTTGTGGCTCAAGCAGCTAAGGCACCAGCCACATACACCTGAGCTGGCAGGTTCGAATCCAGCCTGGGCCCGCCAAACAACAATGACAGCTGCAACCAAAAAATAGCTGAGCATTGTGGTGGGTGCCTCTAGTCCCAGCTACTTGGGAGGCAGAGGGGGCAGGAGAATCTCTTGAGCCTAGGAGTTGGAGGTTGCTGTGAGCTGTGATGCCACAGCACTCTACCCAGGGTGACAGCTTGAGGCTCTGTCTCAAAAAAATTAATAATAATAATTAAGAACTTTTGTTCAAAGAGTACTATCAAGTGAGCAAAAAAGCCTACAGAGGGGAAAATACAGTAGAAAATCAATCTGTTGACCACCCAAGGAACTATAACAAACTGGTCAACATTACAGAGGTGGCCAACATAAGGAACTACATCTATAGTGCTGATATGTACAGGTGGTGCATTTTCACTCTGAAAACTAGATCAACTTAAGGAGGCAATCAATGTAAGGAGGCCGTCAACTACTGAGGTTCTGTTGTATTTGCAAATCATATGTTTGACAGGATTAATATCCAGAATACATAAAGAACTAAAACTTGAAAAACCCAGGTTTTTAAATGGACAAAGACTTGAACAGACATTTTTCTCAAGAAGACATACAAATGGTCATTAAACACATGAAAAGATGCTCATCATCATTAGTCATTAGGGAAATGAAAATCAAAACCACAATAAGATACCACTTCACACCTATCAGATTGGCTAGGATTTAAAATAATAAGTGTTGGCTAGGATATAGAGAAGGTAGAACCTTTGGGCATCACTGTCAGGAATACAAAATGATACAACTGTGGAAAATGATTGACAGCTCCTTAAAAAGTTAAACATATGGCCTAGCAATTCCACTCCCATGTATATATCCAAAAAGAATAGAAAGTGGGACTCAAACACATATTTGTATACCCATGTTCCTTACAGCATTATTTGCAAAAGCCAAAAGGTAAAAAAAAAAAAAAAAACCCAAGTGTTCATCAACAGGTGGATGGATAAATGTGATATAAGCATACAATGAAATATTATTCATCCATGAAAATATAGAACATATCGGTGTATATTACAACCTAAATATAAACCCTGAAACATTATGCTAAGTGAAATAAGCCAGGCACAGAAGGTATTTAATACCACTAAATTAAAATGATAAAGAGTACACTTAGAAATGGTTAAAATGATAAATATTATGTGGATTTTACCTCCAAAAAAATTCTAGAAAATATTAGCATTGAACCCAACAATAAATAAAAGGGTGACATATCAAAACAAAACCAAATGACATCTCAAAACCAGATGCAAAAAGGAATGCAAGATAGGGTTACCATTCAAAAATGAATCATATAATTCACCACATTAACCAACTAATACCAAAAACAATATGATCATCTCAACAGATGTAA
Organism: Arctocebus calabarensis; assembly: GCA_963573935.1. Classification (NCBI taxonomy): domain Eukaryota; kingdom Metazoa; phylum Chordata; class Mammalia; order Primates; family Lorisidae; genus Arctocebus; species Arctocebus calabarensis. The sequence goes on from CAUYON010090327.1 coordinate 17,804, forward strand.
AAAAGGCATTGGACTTCTATTCATGATTGTTTTTTAATTTGCAAACCAGGAACAGAAGGGACCTTCTTTAACATAATAAGGGTCACCTGCAAAAAAAGTCTATAGTAAATATGATACTTAATGATGCAAAACTGAATTATTTTCCACCTAAAATTGAGAAGTAGGTAGAATGTCCTCTCTTACAAGTCTTATCTAGCAATGTGCTAGAAGTCCTAGCTAGTGCAATAAGGCATGAAAAATAAGCAAAAGGCACATAGATTAGAAAGGAAGAAATAAAACCATCTCCTATTTATAGATGGCATAATTCCTTATGTGAAGAACTTCAAAGAATTTCTTTATCTAGAACTAATATTTGAGTTTCCTAAGGTCACATGATATAAAATCAATCTGCAAAAATCACTTATATTCTCACACATTAGCAATGAATAACAAAAACTAAAAATTAAAAATTAAAACCATGTATAATAGCACTGTAATAATAAGGTATTAATAATAATAAGGTCCTTAGGTATTCACAACCTGAGGTTCTAAACACAAATCCAGCAACACTATATGAGAAAAGTTTTCAAGAATCTTACCTCAAGCTAACCAATACTGTAAACTACCACTCTTAGGTTCAAATGGCATAAAAGCCCGAATGGCAGAGACAGAGTGTATACTCACATACCCCAAATGAACTACACTTGAATGTCAAATACAAACAGTCCTACTCTCCCAAATGGTTGAGGCTTCTGACCCAAATGTGAATTCCCCTGGAACTCTCCAAAGGAGAGGAGAGCTTTTAAGTTCTACTCTCAAGGAGAGGACAATCTCACTTCCAATACCCCTTCTTTTTTATAGAGGGCTCGGTCCCAGGGTCCCTGCGGAAGTCACTTTCTGAGGCAGTTCCTGGAGGAGGGGTGCAGTCTGCCTTCCTGGTGTCTTCCTGTCCGAGCGTCGAGGGCAGTGTTTTTTCAACCTTTTTTTCTCACAGTACACTTGAACCTATAGTTAAACTTCCATGGCACACTTAAATTATGCTGATCTAAAAAAAAGAACATATTTACTGTGCTATGAACTTCTTTCAAGAATAATTTAATTAATGGCCTTTAAAATTTTTCATGGCATACCTAAGGTCCCCTCATAGCACACCAGTGTGCTGCCACACGTTGGTTGAAAATCACTGCTTTACGGTCCCTATGTCTCTGGAAAAACCTCTCTTATTGCACAGCCACCATTTGGAAAGCTTCCTTCTGCTCTAGGGCTCATCTGGCAGTCATCTTTCTCTGACTTTAGGAATGACTGATGAGGCCTCTTTTCTTTCTCCATCTCAATTATTAAAGACCTTTAAGGCCTTTACTTCTTTAAGGCCAGGTCTAAAAGTTCCTCTTGTGGATTCTAAGACCCCTTTGCAAGTTTTTGGAGTTTATGCCCAATATCAGGGGCTAAAATATATGGTTAAGATCGATTGTCCCTAGTGTCCCTAACACTCCCTAGGGTTAGGATTTAAATTACAGAAGAAGTGAGAGGCTTCAGACAGACATGAAAGGAAAAGGCTGGATTTTTTTTTTTATCCTGGCTCAGAATAACTTATGATGCCTTCTGACCTAGCAATTTCTTGGAGAGGGAGCAGGTACACAGGTGGGGGGAGAGTTTAAAACAGCCAGCTAGAGTGAGTGTAGCCAGGCAAGAGTGGTAGAGATGGGGAGAAGGAGAAGAAGAAGAAGGTGGAGCCGGGGAGCTGAAAAAGAAACATAATCAGGAAAGTGAAGGCAGGGAGAGAGATACAGGAGTAAGAAGTAATACATGGCAGGAGAGTGAAGCACAGGGTGTCTAGAAAGTTTAAAGAAACCCTGAATGTAGAGAGTTGCAGACCACTTGCTTGCCAGCAGCCAGGAAAGGTTGAGAAACAGACTAGCACGGTGATTAAGACATCCATTCTCAGGACAAATTTTCTGGTCATTTAACTTAACATTGCCCATGATAGCAAATAGGAAAATGAAAAGGACTTTTTAGGGATAGTTATATATGAAAATAGAAGTATAAGGGGGCGTCCCTGATTCATATGACCTTCAGAATTCTATTCAGATATTAATCATTCCTAAAACATATGTCAGACCATGACCTTGAGATCTGGCCAAAAAATGGGCATGCCTGAGTTCTGACTCAGACTGAGACCTTGGGATATTCCCCCAAACCTGGTGTCCCTGAATCTAAGTGAAGACTAATAGGGGTAGGAGGCATAAGGTTCTGCAAAGCACCCACACACACACCAGAAGGCCTTCCCTGGCGACCTCCCCAGTGGTCGACCCAGTGCCAGGTTTTCCATCCTGTCCCAAACCAGAAAGCTGCAACTCACAACCGTGTGCATATGCCCACTTTCAGAACCCAAGAGATTCACTGAATTCCAAGCAATATAGAAGCTATCAAGAAGGATATCCTGGCAAATACACAGCAGGGGAGGGAGTAGTCTAGAAATAGGGGCAGAAAAGTGAACTCTTTGTCTGGAGGTAGAGAAGTGACTCAGTTTTCCTAATCGTGATAAAAAAAAAGTGAAGCCCTCATGACTTGACTGAAAGCATTCCCACTTAGCACTAGAACTAGACAAGGATGCCCACTATCCCCACTGCTATTCAACATAGTGCTGCAAGTCCTAGCCAATGCAATCAAGCATGAGAAGGCTATCAGAAGAATATCCAGATTGTGACAAAGAAGGTCAAACTTTCACTCTTTGCTGATCATATGATCTTATACTAAGAAAAGTCTAGGGACTCAACCACGAGACTCCTGGAAGTGATCAAGAAATACAGTAACATCTCAGTATGTAAAATCAATGTCCACAAATCAGTAGCTTTCATATATGCCAACAACAGTCAAGCTGAGAACCAAATCAAAGACACAATACTCTTCTCAGTAGTTTCAAAGAAAATGAAATAGGCTGGGTGTGGTTGCTCATGCTTGTAATCCCAGCACTCTGGGAGGCCGAGGCAGGTGGATTGCCTGAGCTCACTAGTTTGAGACCAGCCTGAGCAAGAGTGAGACCCCTGTCTCTAAAACTAGCGAGGTGTTATAGCAAGAGGCTGTACTCCCAGCTATGTGGGAAGCTTGGCAAGAGGATTGCTTGAGCCTGAGATTTTGAGGTTTCTGTGATCTGTGTCTACCGTGGCACTCTACCAGGGGCAAGAAAGTGAGACTCTGTCTCAAAACAAAGGAACAAGAAAGAAAATTAAATGCCTTGGAATATACTGAATAAACAACGTGAATGATCTTTACAGAGAGAACTATGAAATTCTAAGAAAAGAAATAGCAGAAGAAGTTAACATGTAGAAAAGCATACCATGCTCATGGCTGGGAAGAATCACTATCATTAAAATCTCTATACTACTCAAAATGGTCTACAGATTTAATGTAGTTTCGTTCCTGTTAAAGCACTACCATTCATACTTTGAAGAACTTGAAAAATTATTTCTTCAATTTATAAGGAACCAGAGAAAAAGACCCAAATAGCCATGCAATTCTATGAAATAAAAACAAATCTGGAGGCATTATGTTACCAGACTTCAGGTTATACTATAAGTGTGTAGTATAAAAAACAACCTGGTACTGGTATAAATATAGACACAGATCTATGGAACAGAATCGAGATCTAGAGATGAAACCAGCCTCATGTTACCATCTGATCTTCAACAAACCAAACAAAAGATTATGCTAGGGAAAAGAATCCCTATTTAACAAATTCTGCTGGGAAAACTGGATAACCACATGTAAAAGACTAAAACTGGACCAACACATCTCACCACTCAGAAAATTACCTCATGCTAGATAATAGACTTAAATCTATGACATAAAACAATAAAATCTCTAGAGGAAAGTATGGGAAAAACTCTTAACGATCTCAGCCTTAGAAAGATTTCATGAAGAAGACCCCATTGGCGACTGCAGCAACAACAAAAATAAATAAATGGGACTTAATCAAATTAAAAGCTTCTGCACAGCTAAGGACACAATCAACAAAGCAAATAGACTACCTTTAGAATGGGAGAAGATATTTGCATGTTACAAACCTAACAAAAGGCTAGTGACTAGAATATACAAAGAACTCAAGCAAATCAATGAGAAAAGAAGAAACAACCCTATCAATCAATGGGGAGGGGACATAAATAGAACCTTTTTCCAAGAAGACAGATGAATGGCCAACAAACACATGAAAAAATGCTCATCATCCACAATTGTCAGAGAACTACAAATCAAAACCACTTTCAGATATCACCTAACACCAGCGACAATAGCCCACATCACTAAGTCCCAAAGCTGCAGATGCCAGTAGGGGTGCAGAGAAAGGGATGTACTGATGCAATGTTAGTGGGATTGCAAACTGGTACAGCCTTTCTGGAAAGAAATATGGAGAATTCTCAAAGAACTAAAAGTAGACCTCCCATTTGATCCTGTAATCCCATTACTAGGTATCTACCCAGAAGAAAAAATAATTTTACCATATGAATATTTACACGGGAATGTTTATAACAGCTCAGTTTACAATTGCAAAGATGTAGAAACAACTCAAATATTCATGAACTCATGAATGGATTAACAAACTGTGGTATGTGTCTATTATGGAATACTATTCAGCCATAAAAAAGATGGAAATTTTGCTTCTTTATATTTACCTGGATGGATCCAGAGAACATTGCTCTAAGTATCTCAAGAATGGAAAAACAAGCATCCCATGTATTCAGTACTAAATCTGAAAATAGGAGACCAACCACTATAGGCCCACACAACAGAAAAACACAAATGTAAGAAGGGGGCCAGGCATATTGGCTCATAATCCTAGCACTTTGGGAGGCCAAGGTGGGTGAATCACTTGAAGTTCTTGTTCAATCACAAGAGTTCAAGACCAGGCTGAGCAAGAATGAGCCCCCATCTCTATTTTTTTTTTTTTTTTTGAGACAGAGCCTCAAGCTGTCACCCTGGACAGAGTGCTGTGGCTTCACAGCTCACAGCAACCTCCAACTCCTGGGCTCAAGCGAGTCTCCTGCCTCAGCCTCCCAAGTAGCTTTGATTACAGGCACCAGCCACAACGCCCAGCCATTTTTTGGTTGCAGCCGCCATTGTTGTTTGGTGGGTCCAGGCTGGATTCGAACACGCCAGCTCAGGTGTACGTGGCTGGCGCCTTAGCCCATTGAGCCACAAGTGCCGAGCCCCCCATCTCTATTAAAATAGGAAAATTAACTGGGCATTGTGACAGGCATCTGTAGTCCCAGCTACTTGGGAAGCTGAGGCATGAAGGTCACTAGAGCCCAAAGAATTTAAAGTTGCTATGAGCTATGATACCATGGCACTCTACGAATGGAGACAAAGTGAGACTCTGTCTAAATAAATAAATAAATTAGTTCAAGAGGTGGGGAGGAGTCAGTTCCCACCTATGGGGTATAATGTAGGGGTACACGGCACATTTTCTGGGCAACTTAGGCAGGGCTTGCAGGCCCCTAGGCCCCCTCTCTGTGCCTGCTTTGCACCCCCTTTGCTTGGGCCCTGGTGTCTGCATTGCCTGCCTTCTTGCCTTCACCTCTTTCTCCCCCCCAGCACATGTGGGGTCTCTGCCCCTAGGCTGTGAGCTCCTTGAGGCAGCCCTCAATAAATATAAAGTGCTAAAAAAAGTGCTACAACTCGACTCTGGACTTTACCTTAAAATGCAAATAATGTAACCTAATCGTACGTACCCTCATATTAGCCCATGATAAAAAATAAATTAAGTTTTTTTAAAGAAGAATCTGGTTTTTGGCAGGAACTGAGGTAGACAGCTGGAGCAGGGAGCTCACACCCCTACTGTCCACTTAGGGCTCTTCAAAGATGAGAAAAGGAATTCTGAAGAGACAACAAAGTAGGACACAGACATTTAATTAAAACAAAGAGCAGTTGTGTTGTGAGTTCATTTCTCTTACCTTTTGTTAGACGGTTCATTTTTCCTCTGTTAGCTAGGTTATTAATAAAGCTTCCTTTCCGGGGAATCCAGGCTGGAGTGTAAAACGTCACAAATCAAGCTTACTGTATTACAAAAGTTTAAAAAGAACCTCCTAGAAAGGAGTGGGGGGCCGGGCACAGTGGCTCATGCCTGTAATCCTAGCACTCCCGGAGGCCAAGGCGGGTGGATCGCTTGAGCTCACAGGTTTGAAACCAGCCTGAGCAAAAATCGAGACTAAAAACAGAAAAACTGAGGCAAAAGGATCGCTTGAACCCAAGTTAGAGGTTACTATGAGCTGTGAAGCCACAGCGCTCTACCCAGAGCGACAGCCTGAGACTCTGTGTCAAAAAAAAAGAAAAGGAAGGAGTGGGGGTGGGGAGAAGTGCGGACCTATAGGAAAAGAGCTGTTGCATGTCACTATTTTTAAAAAAAAACCATCATGATGACCTCTGTTTAACTGCTGCATACCAAGGTGTTCTGCAGCAAAATCTATGCCTGTAGCATAGATAACCCATATAATTTAGATAAAGATGCTTATCTAATCTCTCCAATGGTCACGAGTTTAGGGAAGAAAGTCTGAGATGTTACCAGCTGAACGTGCCTTTATGCTAAAAGCTTGCTGTATAAAGGATACTTTCTGAAGGGCTGGCACGGGGATCCACTGTCATGTAGCCACCTAAGACATCACTTCTGCTCTTAAGTCTCGATTAAATATTTATTTTTGAGAAACAGGATTTAGCATCTCAACTCCCTTGGTCTTTGTGAGTAGGTTTGCATACACCTGCTCACCACAGAACATGACCTGTGGAACTCTTGGTAATCACTGTGAAATTAGAAGTCTGTAAAATTAAAAGCTAAAGACACTGTACTTAATCACTGTGGTGGGTTGATAAAGTTGTTTCCCACAGGGTTATGTATTAACAAGTCAGATACTGATACAAATGTGAAGTGGAATCAAACAATGAAGTAAATGAATGGCAGATGGTGGGAGCCAGGTTTCAAACTCTCAGAGTGGGAGTTTCCAAATAAACAGAGGAGTCTAGGGGTCTAGTCCTTGTGTTAATGGACTAGAAGTAGACACATTAGAATGAACTCATGTTTAACTTTATATAGATACTGATGGTTACATATTGAAATAAGTATTAACATGTGTACAGTGGTACTACCTTAATATCTACCCTCTTGCAGGTTAGTGTCTTTTTGTTATGTGGTCGGGGATGACCCTTGCCTTTGTAGTCTTCCTTCCAAAAATTTATAACCCCTGTCTGTTCATGAGGAAAGCATCAGACGAATCCAAATTAAGAAACGTTCTCCAAAATACCTGACCAGAACTCCTCAAAATTGTCATGTTCATCAAAATAAAGATAAGTCTGAGACTCTGTCACAACCAAGAAGTGCCTCAGGAGATATGGCAGCTAAATGCAATGTGATATCTGGATTAGATTCAGGAACAGAAAAAGGATAGTAGATGAAAACTAAGGACACACAAATAAAATATGGACTGCAGTTCACAATAACGTGTTATTGGTCCAGTAATTGTAACAAGTGTACTATACCAAGGTACAATGTTAATAGTAGGGGAAATGGTGTGGAATAGATGGGAGTGCTCATGAATTAAAAAACTTCTTAAAAACTTAAAAATTAAGTTATTTAAAAAATCTGTTTGGAACACCGTTTTAAAGAGCACACTAAGCTTGTGAGTAAAAAATATCAATAGAATCATTAATCGAGTGCATATACTTAGAGGAAGGGCTTTCTGATGCTGCTTTAAACAGCTTGGCTTATTTTTCCTTACTTCTTTTACTATGATTGGAAGAGTTTAATTCACATGAAAACTAAGTTGTCACAATATTGAAAATGTTTTGTATTTCTACAGCAAAGTCATAAGCCCCTTGAAGATAAGGACTGTTTTTCTAAGTGATTTTTTTTATAATGCTCAGTACTCAGTCTAGAATTATATTTATGTCTTCATTCATATATTTTTTCCAACCTGGGTATACCTATTGAAATGCCAGAGAGAATTCAACAGGAAGTTAAATTAATCTTCAATGCTAGAGAGAAACGTCAGTCATCGAGCTTGTAAGTGATGCTATTGATCAAGCAATATAGCATGAAGGAATCTAACACACTATTGGTGGAACTGTTTTCAACTTTGCAACATGTATATTCTTTTCTGTATTCCAGTTGTTCTACTGATGGATACTGCTTTATAACAGACTAACATGGGCAGCGCCTGTGGCTCAGGAAGTAGGGTGTTGGCCCCATATACCAAGGGTGACAAGTTCAAACCCAACCCCTGCCAAATTGTAACAAAAAAATAGCTGGGTATTGTGGTGGGTGCCTGTAGTCCCAGCTACTCAGGAGGCTGAGGCAAGAGAGTCGCCTAAGCCCAAAAGCTGGAGGTTGCTGTGAACTGTGATGCCATAGTCTCTACCGAGGGCAACAAGGTGAGACTCTGTCTCTGAAAAAAGAAAAAAGAGGCTAACGTATATGCAGCAATGGGGTTCAAGAGAGAAAGGAGGTTCACTGGTTGAACACCCTTACCATTCATCTTACAGAACCAGATAAGTTCATCCCACATAGGAGAACATGTAACTTCCCAAATAACGTGGGATTTTCTTTTTTCTGGAGAGAAATATATAACCCCCTACCCCATCACATAAGTAGACATATATAACTATTAGTATTGTACAGATTATATAGATGAAACACTACATTATTATTTTCAAGGATCCACATACATCGTTACTTTTGTTCTTTAGAATAACCAATGTGACTGATCATCTACTTAAATTTCCACATTCCTTTACCTAGAAAACCAACAGAATAATAATATTGGAAAAAACCTAAGACATCATTTGGTCCAACATTCTTTTTTTTTTTGCAATTTTTGGCTGGGGCTGGGTTTGAACCCGCCACCTCCGGCATATGGGGCCGGCACCCTACTCCTTTGAGCCACAGGCGCCGCCCAAACATTTCCAACATTCTTAATTTTACAGAAATGTAAAATAAGATCCACAGAGATTAAGCGATATGTCCCTATTCATTTAACTGTTTAATGTCAGAACCCAAACTAAAACCTAAGTTTCCTGCCCTGTCCAATTGAGTTAAGGCCTTTGTACATGTATGTTAGTGGGGGGAAAGGAAGATGTGAAAGAAGAGGAAGTGGGTAGAAGGTAAAACTGTATTTCCAGCTCTTCACAGCATATCTTTACCATTTTCTTTTGATATTTACAGGCCATCTTTGCCAGAAATGGTAGCTCACTTAGCTGCAAAACCAGTAAGCCCTTTGTTTTTGAAACCACCCTTCTAAAGTAGCACTGCCTATGTAATCTGAAATCTTTTCCTTAAAGCAAATCGATCCCTTCACTATCTGCTCCAATTTACTGACTGTGATAGAGCTTAAGGTATTCCACAGAACAGAAGATCTATTCCACTGTGTGGAATTTTTTAATGCCTGGGATTCTCCTTATCCTCCTTCTGCTCCCCTCTCCCTAACACCGAAAATCCCACACAGCATTATTACCCATCTTTCAATAATTATATTTGGCAACCATCAGTCTATACATCTGATTACCTTCTCTAAGTACTAAGGTAAATGCCTCCTTTTTTGTCATGAAAAGCATCCAGTCTAGTGACAGACATCCCCAAATATGGTTCCCATGGGGATGCACTTCCATTATATTCATGATCAGTAGCACTGATGCAAATTTTCTTTTTTATTCCACTAATTAATGTGGCATTAATAAATACAAACATTTAACCTATATGGAGTGAAAACTCCCCAAATAAGAATAGCAAGTGAAAGCAGGATTTTAATGCAAGAGATACCATGAATCTATTATTATTCTTCCATATCAATTTTTTCCAATTTACTTTACATGATTTATAGATTTACCAAATTCCGTGTCCTAAAAATGGACCTTTATTGTTTAATGGGTACAGAATTTCAGTTTAGGAAGATAAAAATGTTCTGCAGACCAATGGTGTCAATGGTTGTACTATAATGTCACTTAAAGCCATCAAAATGTATGCTTAAAAATAGTTCAAATGGCTAGGCACAGTGGTTTGCAGATGTAATCTCACCGCTTGGAAGGCTAAGAAGAAAGGATCTGCTTGAGGCCAGGACTTTAAGACCAGCCTGGACAAAATAGCAAGGCCACATCTCTTGAAAAAAATGATTAAACATAGTAAACTTTTAAAACTGGAAACAGTTTTCTTTTAAAAACCATAGTTAGACAAGACTTGACAAAGAGTCAAGGGGCTTTTTAGAGTAAAGGAAAACATAACATGATATTTGTATATGTAAAGAAGAATGTGAAATAAAGGGAAATTATATGTTCCAATGTTCTAAAAATTAGATGATTCTCTGGGAGACAGCTGAGTTCTAGAATTGCTTTACTAAACTGTTGTTAATATGCCAGGTGGGAAATAGGTTTTTAAAACAAATTATGAAAGCAGTATTTGCTCTTTATTATTCAAATATAGTAATAAAGTAAATCCTCCCCTATTACTCCAAACCCTACACTCTACTCAAGGGTAACTATTACTATATTTCCACAATCTTTTGAAAGTGTTAACATGTATTTTGACATAGATATTTTTATAAATATGGCTCATTTATACTATTCTACAATCTGCTTTTTTACTTATCTCTCACTTTATCTTATAGAACTTTTCACTGTCATATCAATTTACCTTATTTTTAAAAGCTATATAGTGTTCGACCATATGTCTGTACATTACCTATCTACTTCCCTACCTAAAAGCCTCCTGGATATTGAAACAATGAGACCTTGAAATTGAGTAATTTTGATAACAATGATGCCTGAATAAGATAGTCTATGGTAGGGCGGTGCCTATGGCTCAGTGAGTAAGGCTCCGGCCCCATATACCAAAGGTGGCGAGTTCGAACCCGGCCCCAGCCGAACTGCAAAACAGAAAAATAGCTGTGGTGGGCTCCTGTAGTCCCAGCTATTCGGGAGGCTGAGGCAAGACAATCGCCTAAGCCCAGGAGCTGGAGGTTGCTGTGAGCTGTGTGACGCCACGGCACTGTACTGAGGGTGATAAAGTTGAGACTCTGTCTCTACAAAAAAAAAGATATTCTGTGTTAAATTTCCTCCCCCAAACTGTAGTAACATCCATTTATGTTAGCACATGTTTGTAGAACATCCATTCTTGAAATCTGTGTATTTCCTATATCAATTTGAATTCAAAGAAGTAATTTTGTGGGGAGTTTATAAGTGCCCAAATTATAGGGGCAAAAGCATTCTAGCTTAAAATATTTTTCTGACCTAACAGTGGAAGTATCAAAATTGAAAAATACATCTCTGAAAATCTCCTGGAAAAGCTGGGCAGAAGGTGCCAAAACACCTATGTAGAAGTAGAAAGTACGGTCAAAATATTTTGATGGTAATGTCTAACAATGAGAAACAATGAAATCTCATTGTTGCCTTATAACATTTTAAATGGAAGTCCCAATTTTGCCATATTAAAGAGCTAAAAAGAAAAGATGTTTCTGAGCAATTAATGTCATTTAAAAATTTAACTATTAAGTTTCTTAATACTTGAACGTGGTTGAATACGTGCATATATATGCAGACAAGTATTTAGATCATCATCAAGCAATTAATCTCTTAAAAAAGATTAACAGGATATACTGACAATTTAGAGAAAATTTACAAAATCCTTTTTTATTTTTAAGAGACGTAGTATCCTTCTTGCCCAGTATGGAGTGTAGCGGCATAATAATAGTTCACTATAACCTTGAGCTATTATCTAGCTATTATCTTGTCCTCAACTGTCTTTCTACCTCAGCTTCCCAAATACCTAGGATTACAGGTGCACTCCACCACATCTGGGTAATGTTTTAATTTTTTTGTCAGAAACAGGGTCTTCCTATGTTGCCTAGGCTAGTCTCGAAATCCTGGCCTCAAAGGATCCTCCCACTTTCACTGAGATTACAAGTATGAGCCACCATGCTCGGCCTACAGAATCCATTTTTGATGAATATTAGTGCTAAGCCACTCTATAAAAAAATGAAAATTTTTATTATTTGAAAATCATGCAGCATGTTAACAATATTCATTTATTAAGAATAATCTGGCGGGCAGGGCCTGTAGCTCAGTGGGTAGGGTGCTGCCACATACATCAGGGCTGGCGGGTTTGAACCCAGCACAGGCCAGCTCAACAACAATGACAACTGCAACAAAAAATAGCCCAGTGTTGTGGCGGGCGCCTGTAGTCCCAGCTACTCGGGAGGCTGAGGCAAGAGAATCGCTAGAGTTCAAGAGTTTAAGGTTTCTGTAAGCTGTGACACAATGGCACTCTACTGAGGGTGACAAAGTGAGACTCTCTCTCAAACACTAATAATAATCTGGAGTAACATCAACAGAAATAAAATAATAACAAACTCTGGAATAACTCAGTAATCATACCTACAATCCCATCACTTTGGGAGGCTGAGGCAGGAGGATTACTTGAAATCTGGAATTTAAGACCAGCCTGAACAACAAAAAAATATGAAAAATTAGCCAGGTAGTGGCACACACCTGTAGTCCTAGCTACTCTAGAGGTTAATATGGGAAGTTCACTTGAACCCAGGAGTTTGAGGCTGCAGTGAGCTATGATCATGCCACTATACTCTAATTTAGGTAACACATCAAGACCCTGTCTCTAAAGAAAAAATTAAAAATAAAATAACTATGGTTAATATGCTAAGAGTTCTTTTTTGAGACTGACTTTTATTTTGTTGCCCTCGGTAGAGTGCTATGGCATCATAGCTCCAACCTCAAACTCTTGGCCTCGAGTGATCCTCTTGCCTCAGCCTCCTGAGTAGCTAGGATTACAGACATCCTCCATAACACCAGGCTATTTTTAGAGATGGGGGTCTCACTTTTGTTTGGGCTGGTCTGAACCTGTGAGCTCAGGCAATCCACCCACTTCAGCCTCCCAGAGTGCACTGCAGGTCATAGCCACTGTGCCCAGCCCTGTGCTAAGGGTTCTAATGAAAAATGATACAGCATGCAAGAACAAATGTGCAATGTCAGCAGAGAGACAGCAACTCTAAGAAGGTATCCAAAAGAAATCCTAGAAATGAAAAAAATACTGTATCAGAAATGAGCAATGCCTTGGGCAATGAGCAATGCTCATCAGTAAACCCGAAACAAATGAGGAAAGAATAAATGAGCCTGAAGATATGTCAATTAAAACTTCCTACACTGAAAAAAGGGGGGAAAAATTAACAAAAAGAACAAAAGCCAAGAAAAGCCAATTAAGCCAAGAACTGGGGACAGTTACAGATGATGTAATAGGAATAGCAGAAGGAGAAGAAAGCAAGAAAAAGAAGAAATATTTGAAGTAATAATGACTGCAGATTTTCAAAATCTAATGACAGAAACAAAACTGCCAATCTAGGGGGTTCAGAGAATACCAATCCAGGTAAATGGCAAAAAATCTATAGTTAGACATATCACATTCATACTGGAAAAAAACAAGGAAGGTAGGGTAAAAAGTGGCCAATCAGTATATGAAAAAGTACTTAATACCATAGTCATTAGGTAATGCAAATCAAAACCACAGAGAGATACCACTTCGTACTCCCTGCCAGTAAGACAGACAATAACGGGGGTTGGGGAGAATGTGTAGAAATTAGAAGAATCACATGTTGCCAGCAGAAATTGAAAATGGTATAGCCATTTTAGAAAAACATTTGGCAGTAACTCAAAAAGTAAAATGTAGAGTTACTATATGACCCAGCATTTCCACTGCTATGTATATATCCAAGAGAACTAAAACCACATAGTTCACACAAAAATTTTTACATGAAGAAAGATGGAGACTTTACCTCTTCATGTTTACCTGGATGGAGCTGGAACATATTCGTCTTAGCAAAGTATCTTGAAAATGGAAGAAAAAGTATCCAATGTATTCAGCCCTACTATGAAGGTAATTTATAGCTATCATATGAAGGCTATAACACAATTATAGCATAAAAATATGGGGAAGGTGGCGAAGGAGGAGAGAGGATGCTGGAGGATGGGTGAATGGTAGGGCCATACCTATGGTGCATCTTAGACAAGTTCAAACAAAACTTACTAAATGCAGAATACAAATGTCTTCATACAATAACTAAGAAAATGATATGATGGCTATGTCAAACAGTTTGATGAAAATATTTCAGATTGGGAGTTGCTTTAAGATGGGGGCCAGGTAACAGCTTCCTTGCAACTCAGCACGGTGAGACTGGGGAGAAAAGAATTCGGGAATGTCTGGCTGGTGAGATCTGCCCAGAAACATCTCTTTGGGGACACAGGGAGACTGCGTGACACTAATGGACTCCCTGAGGAAGGCAAAAGCAGTGGAGATCTGGCAAGTGGTTGTGTGTGTTCGTTCTGTCTAATCCCGCCAGCAGCTGTGGCTACAGCAGCAGTGAGATTGCAAACTGGAAAGGCCTTACCTGTGAGCTGTTTGGGTTTCTTTTGGACTTGTCACTCAGTTGAACTGCCTTGGGAGAACTGGGGCAAGAGTGTGGGGCTCCTTGAGTGTTGTCTGGGGCTCCAGACTGAGCCACCAAGCCAGACGGAGCTACCAATGTCTGGTTGTGGGCTGTGTGGAGCCATTGTAGGAGAACTGCCCTGGCAAGCTCCACCCTCAGGGTTGCAGAACAAGCATCGGGCAGGAGTGAGTAATCGAGTGACTGAGTAGCCTAAAGGTGGGGACTGAGATGCCTTGCAGTCAGGGGCATAGAGTGAGACTGGTTTTGGCACACTGGGTAAGTGGATAACCACTTAAGGAGTGATTCGAGTGACAAGTGCTTTCCTGGGAAAGCTTCTGCTTAGCCCAAGTTAGCAATATAAAGTGCCTTCTAAACAGGCTGAGGAGGATTTAAGCTCTCCACCCTGCAGAGTTTGAGAAATCACTAGAGGCCTCTAGTCTCCATCTTGTTCAGCCATATCAACATTGCGATTAACATATCATACCCCAGAAGATCACCTCTTGCCCCGACAATATTCAGCAAGATATATATACTGCTTTATTTTTTGTTTTGTTTTGTTTTGTTTTGTGTTTTTGTTGTTGTTGTTGCTATTTGTTTGTTTGTTTTCATTATTGTTGTTTTGTTTTTAATTTCAATATTTTCCTTAAAGATTTTACTTTTCTTTTTTTTATTTCTTTATTTTTCTAGTTTAAATATAATTTTCCATTGTTGCCTTTTTCAACAATTAGACTTCAATTTTGCTAGTGTTTCTATCCATAGTAATTATTTTCCCACCAATCTTATCCTGTAAAGTTTTCAGTTTGCTTGTTTTGATTTGATTTATTGCATTTTTGTCTTCCCTCTCTACTTGGTGGAGGTGGGGTACTGTGTCCAAACAGGCTGGCAAATAGCTGCTGACCTAATCACCCAACCAGGAACCCCCAGAGGTTGGGTGCTCTTAAGTTTGGGTCAAACTACTCTACTGTACACCTATATTGCTCCTGTCCCCCTCTTTCTGTGTCTTTCTACTTTTGGTCAATAGTTGCTTGTACCCACCCCTTCTCCTTCCTCCTTTTTCTTTTCTTTCATTTTTTTTCTCTCTTTCTTTCTTTTTTCCCTTCTCGCTTTTCAATCTGCTCATCCTCTGGTCCTGTACCAAAAGGACTCATCAAAACGCTACTCCAGAAGCATGGCAATTTAAAGAGCAGGAGGAAGTAAAAGGAAAATTAGGAGAAGGAAACAGATAAAAGAAATCATGAGGAAGAACCAGGAGAAAACTCCTGGCATCATGAAAAACCAGTCCAGAGCAACTCCCCCAAGGGGCTGTGAGGTAGATACTGTAGAGGATTCCACCTATGAGGAAATGTTAGAAATGTCAGAAAGGGAATTTAGAATACAGATGATGAAAAAAATCAAGGAAATGAAGGAAGAAATGAAGGAAAATGCTGATAAAGTGGAAAAATAAATCCAAAAACAGAATCAATTAAGATAAGAATATAAAAAGTATATGGCAGAGATGAGGGAAATGAAGCAGTCAATTAGGGAACATAAAGATGCAGTAGAAAGTATCAACAACAGATTAGACCATGCAGAAGAAAGAATCTCAGAGGTAGAGGACAAAGCTCTTGAGATAATTCAGATGCTTAAAGAGACAGAGAAGGAGAGAGAGAAAGCAGAACGTTCACTGGTGGAATAATGGAACTCTATGAAGCATTCAAACATACGAGTTATAGGTATCCCAGAAGGAGAAGAAGAAAGCTGCAGGTGAATGGAAGCCATACTAGAGAATATTATAAATGAAAATTTCCCAAATATCACCAAAGATTCTGACACTCTCCTTTCAGAGGGATATCAGACCCCAGGGTGCCTCAACTCTAACCAAGCTTGCCCAAGACACATAGTGATGAACCTATCCAAAGTCAAGACAAAAGAAAAGATTCTTCAAGCTGCCAGGAGTAAGCACCAGTTGACCAACAGGGGCAAATATATCAGGGTGACTGCAGACTTCTCAAATGAAATTTTCCAAGCAAGAAGACAATGGTCATCTACCTTTAATCTACTTAAAAAAACAATCTCCACCCAAGAATTCTATATCCTTTGAAGCTGTTTTAAAATTGATGGATAAATCAATCCATTTACTGATACACAATCTTTGAGGAAATTCGCCACAACAGGAACAGCTCTACAGGAAATACTCCAACTTGTTCTACACACTGACCATCACAATGGATCAACAACAAAATGAGAACTCAGAAATTAAAGGACAGAGCCTACCTTCCACACTGATGCAAAATATAAAACTAAGCAATGGACTCTCACAAAACAAGATGAATAGAACACTACCATACTTATCAATTATCTCAATAAATGTTAATGGCTTGAATTCCCCACTGAAGAGGCATAGATTGGCTGACTGGATTAAAAAACACAAGCCA